>VWZE01016934.1:73592-94557 GCA_013396675.1 Eubucco bourcierii
ATTCGAGATGCTTTTGAGAAATTCACTAGCTTACACAATCGTTTGTGCAGAAAAAAAACACAGAGATAGATACACATGCAAGTTGTATGACTTAGAGTAGTGTAGTCCAGAAACACAGCACTGACAACCTTTAAGATGAAGCTGAATGGCCAAGTTATCTGTTGCACTCAGAAGTACCCTATGCAATATGGCTACTCCATACTAGACAGATATAAAACTGAAATTAAGAAACTAAAAATATAAAATACAGAACTTACTACCCATGGTTTTCTACTTGATTACATCACTGCCCATGTTTTTAAAAAATACTTACGGTGCAATCTCTGCTTCTACTTAATGACAGAACAAGGGGCAATGGCTGAAAAGTTGAGGCATGAGGAAAAAAAATTTGACTGTGAGGGTGACAGAACACTGGAAGAGGCTGCCCTTGGGAGTTATGGAGTCTCCTTCTCTGGCAATATTCAAAACCTGCCTGGATGCGTTCCTGTGTGACCTGCTCCAGACGATCCTGCTCTGGCACAGAAGGGCTGGATGATCCTTCAAGGTCCCTTCCAAACCCTAACATCCTTAACATTCTGTGATTCTGTAAGCTACATAGTACTCATGTATAGAGGGGTTACCCTATTACTACAATAAAGGTGAAGTTCACCATCTATAGCATTAGTTCAACTTTCAAAATTTTAGTATTTCCTCAACTACATTCTTCATCAGAGGCAATTCTGACATTTCAGATTCCCCATGTTACAGGGGCAGAATTTAAATGAAAATTAAGTGCTTTTTTTGGTCAAGGGATTTTTTTGAAAAAGGAAAAACACAACTAATATCACTTTACTAAGCAGTAGGCTTAAAGTCCCTTTCTGAACAGAAGGATGCAGAAAAGTTCTCATTACTAAACTGAAAGTCATATCATTTTGTCACATCAAGGGATGTCTGGAAAGCTTTTTTGGCATAGTGGTAATTTAAGGAGTTGTCTCTTACTGCTTATTTCCACAACATTATCCTATCATTGTTTTACCACAACTGGTTGTCCTACCTGACTGAAAGGCTGTGTCAAGGCCTACTACAGCCAAATATACTGGATTACTTCTTTAGTTCTTAAGGTCATCCCCCAAATCAATCAGCTTCACCAGAAGGAAGTTTTCATGACATAAGATCAATTAACATAGATAAGAAGGGTCCTTCACTTTCCCTCTCACATTATCATATTAACAGCCCTCTTCCACCACTTACTGCCCTCCTGTTCTGGAACACACCCAATTACATATGTCAATGCAAGTCATTAAGGTGACTGAAAACTAACCTGCAAATCACATAATCACAGTATAATCGAGGTGGGAAGGGACCTCTAGAGGTCACCTGGTCCAACCTCCTACTCAAGTAGAACCACCTAAAACAAGCTGCCCAGGACCACATCAGGGCCTTTTCTTAATGTCTTTAAAGAGACAGCCTCAACAACCTCCCAGGGCAACCTGTGCCAGTGTTTACTCAGCCTCACAGTAAAAGTGTTTCCTGGTGTTCAGAGGGAACATCCTGTGTTTCTGGAACTTCCTCTTGCCCCATCACTGGGTATCACTGCAAAGAGCCTAGCTCTGTCCTCTTCGCGCCCTCCCTTCAGGCATTTATGTACATTAACATAATCCCTCCATACCCTTTTCTTCCCCAGGGTGATCAGCCCCAGCTTTCTCAGTCTTTCATCAAAGGAAAGATGCTCCAGTCCCTTAACCATCCTAGTGGTTTTTCATTGGACTCTGTCCATATGTTCATGTCTCTCCTATACTNTATTCGAGGTGTGGCCTCACTAGTACTGACTACAGGAGAAAGATCACCTCCCTCAGCCTGCTGGTAACATTACTCTTAGTGCAGCCCAGGATATCAATAGCCTTCTTCAACACATTGCCAACTTGTGTTCAACTCTGCGTCCACCAGGACCATTAGGGCTTTTTCTGCAATGCGGCTTTACAGATGGTCTGCCCTTCACATCTCTTGGTGCATAGGATTGTTCTCCCCCCAGGGGCAGGACTTTGCACTTTTCCTTGTCGAACTACACAATTATACTCCACAATAGCAAGCTGAACCAACTTGCCTTGTGATCAGATAAGCACAAAAAAAGACAGAAGAGAGGAAAAAAGACTGAAGAAATGGAAAAGCAATGAGCAGCAGCAGAGAAAGAGATCTCACAATGATCCATAGTGAAAAGTTCTAGTTTAGTTCTGACATAATGTGAAACTATGCGAAACTTACATCAGTGTACCAGAAGGCGTGGTAGAGGCAGGTGAAACAAGCAGACACTGCTTAAAGCACTGTCAAGATATGCAATCATGGCCTAAAAAAAGTATTTTGAATTTTAAATTCCAAAAAATCAGGAAACCCTGAGATTTTACAAGCACAGGAAATTTAGATAATTTAGAGTTTCACCTCCCAGGAAGCCCAAAGTAATCACAAACTATGCCTTCCTTACTGTTGCTCTATATGCAATACTACAGGTAACACTGACAACACTTGGTTGATGTAATAACCCTCCTCCACAGCGCAAAACACTGTCTGCCTCAGCAGCATGTCCTTAAAGCAATACTCCTCCCTCCCCAAATGCCAAGAATTAACACTTCATGAGTGTCCTGAAAGCACTGTACTCACTACATAAAAGTTTTTGGTGCATTAAGTATATAATATGGAATTCCACAATTCCAGACGCAATGCTTTTGAAGCCACTGCATAGTACAATGTCTAGATATTGCATATCAACAACACAGAACCACCTACAGAGAAGAAAACTACTACGTAACTTTAAGTCTCAGCAACACGTGAAAACCTTGAAAATCTTCCTGAAGACAAGTTCTAGAGAGAAAAAGAGTAGGCCTAAAGAAAAAATACGTACTAGCTGAAAAAGTAAAGGCACATAGTTACTTACACAGTATTTGTACAGCCATTTTGCTTTCAACAGTAGATTTATGCCATCTAACTCTTCTGTTACATACAGATCTGCAACAAGTTTCAACTTCACTTACATAAGAACAGCTATATGGTTTTAATATTTGTACACTCAAACAGCTGATTCAGCCAGCGTGGTGGTACAGGACAACCACAACCAAAACCAGACTGAATAGAAGTCTTTTTAGCAGTACTAATTTGGAGGTAGTGCAGACTCTCCAAACAAAATTAAAATTCCACTAGTTCAGAAACAATCCAGTTATTCCGCCTAAGGGTGTTGCTTAATAATACTGTTACACTGCCTTGGCAGTATTACAGAGTCACTGATAACACCTTTTGTGTTTCCTTGCATTTATAAGAACATTCTCTGTCAAGACACTTGCAGTCAATAGTCAATCTCTCTACTGCTAGTTTGTTTTTTAAAAGAAGTATCAAGGAAGTAGAGGGAGTAACAAAGAACGAATGCGTTAAGAGTTTGTTACCAAGTTCAATTATAAAATGGAGCCCTAACACAATTTCAGAGGTTCTGAAAATTATTTTTACACAACAATCATTAAAATATTTTATCTCTTCAAAATAACATCAAATTATTAAAAGAAGTACTTTGAAAGAAATATTACAAGCAAAAATACTGATTAAATATTTGTGCACCATGATTCAAAAGTAAAAGAGATAAATTCAAGCTGTGTGTATTAAGTTCTTCCTTATTATGACCTTGACTTGACAGTATGCTTAAAATGTACAGAACTGCATTAGAAATACTCAGAGACTGGAAATTCAGTGACTATTTGACACACATCTTTTGAAACAGAAGCCTGTGTGACATAATTCAGGATAACTATGAATTATGCACAAATCCTGCTCTGTGACTGCTTGCTAGCATTATCATTATCAGAATTTTCTGAGTAAGAAATGGTATAACTGACATAACTTGCTGTTACAGATTTTAAAGCACAAGAACATGTTTCTTACCTGTAATTTCTGATACGTTGTTACATTAATCTTTTCTAATAATTTTGCCAAATTAGGATCATGGATAACATCATCTGAATATTCCGTGTCTTCAGTTTCAGAGGTAGAAGCACTTTCTACCGTCACTTTCACCGGAATACCTGTCTAATTACACAAAAAAAGAAAAACACACCCACTCACAGCATTACAGCATGCCATAAAAAAAAAATTTAAAAAAATCAAGACTTACATAGTGCAAAAAAGATTAATTTAAATGCAATCACTTCCTAGAGTTCTTCACAATGCAATTACATTGTCTAGCTATGCAACTGTCCCAGGCTAGGAAGTATGGGGTTAAAAAAATCCTCCAGGGACTAGAAGATTGTTATTCAATCCCATAATTCTGCTATCTCTTCATAAACACACCATGAGGCAGCTCGCTCTCCTTTCCTCCTTCTCCAGCCTTGTGTCTTGTTGGAGCTGCTTTATCAGGACAAGCATGTAAGGAGTAGGTCTGGTTTGTGGCCTCCAGAGGTTTATGTTTAGGCCTCTTGGATGGCAGAGGCATGATGAGGGAGGATTGGAGAACCGGGGATTATAGATTTAGTGTTAGGTTGGGGGAATATTCAAGAGGATTCACTATGGATTTTGTATCTGCTTTGTAATTTCTGTCTGTAACTCTCTCTCCAAATATAATTCTGCTTTATGCCAATTCATTTGAAAGCTTTGTTTTGTCAGCTCTTTTTAAACCTACAACAACAATTTTAAAAATAAATTTGCATAAACCAGTATTTTTTAAAAATCACATGCATATGTATACTGGGTGTAAGAAGCAAAGACTTAGTAGCAGGGCCAGACCCCGTGAAAAGAAGCCAGGGCTGCCCCATGCTGGACACCAGCTCCAGCCAGCTTCAACCAAACCACTGCAGAGCATGACTGGGCTAAGGGGCCAAAATCAGGTACCTCAGGGTAAGTGTATTCAGAAGAGGACAAAAAGTGCCTGACAGAAGAGGAAAACACAAAAAAAGTGAGAAACAGTAGAGGGAACACCCTGTTCAGAGATGGAGGTGCTTCATGGTGGAACTGATACCCATGCTCCAGCCCAGGGAAGACCACATGCCAGAGGGATGGATTGAAAGTGCCACAGCCTATGGACAGCCTGTGCCAAAGCAGGTTTTCCTAAAGGACTGCAGTTGCTGGGAAGTCTACACCAGAGCAAGGGATAAATGTGTTGCCTTCAGCAACAATCACATCCTTCTGTGAGCCAAATTAATTCCTTAATACACACTAAACAACTTCTCCAGCTTTTCTGTGGTGAGTGAGGAGATGGAATTTAGATGCAAAGAGGAGACTTGCATTTGGTATGTTAACTGTAGCGTCCATACGAAAAGGGAGGAAAGAGAGAAAACGATGTGCAGAATATTTCAGAGAAAAGTACTGTTAATTTTCCTTATCTGGTGGGATTGTGCCCATACTCCAACCCTGCTTGCTCAAAAGACTAAGAAACTAAAAGATAATGATACAGAAATTGGAGAGAACTCAGTATCAAAGAAGTTTCACCCAAATGCTGACTTAAACTATTATGTTGGAGAGAGAAAGTTTAAAATCATGTTTCTGTCTTAAGACAGAAGATTCTGTTGAGCACACTTTTCATCTTTTTTCAGGTATTCATCTACTAAATAAACTGTCATATAGAAGAGAGATTACCTCAATCTTCACTGGTAATTCTTCAGCACTATCCACTGGCCCCCCTCTAGAGTTAGGGACAAAAAACACTTTTGAGAAAACTAAGTTTACAATACCACCATTGCTCCTTCCATTTCTAAACACATGATTTAGGGTAGGTGAAGCACTAAGAGTAAAGACACTGCACACAGCACAGTATCCCTTCAGCACTCTTTACGTCCTCATTTTGTTCTACTAGCGCTCCTACTGCATGACAGATTAGAGCAATATTGCTGGATGCCACATTAGTATCTATAATAGGCATCTTGCTTAATTGTTGTGAACTAAAACCAACAGGAGAATTCAGTGTTCAGCATTTTGAAGAACAAGTTACAGTAGCTTCAAATAAATTTAAGTACTTATATAGCCTCCATTTTTACAGTCCAAGGTCTAGGGAATATATTTTAAAAGGAACCCTAAACAAAAAACGTTTTCAAAAGGAAGTATGGTTAACAATATGAAAGTATGTAACATTTGTAACAATTGTACATATGTAACATATGTACATATGTAACAATTTATTTTATTTTTCAATCTTGCTTTACAGCGCTTAGGTGATCCAAATAATTATGTTGGCATTAGGGGAGATGGAGCACAAAGATGTGGAAAAAATCTCTAGAGACCTCAAACTGGATCTCAAAATCGTCCATGCTACAAGTTTAGAAGACTAAATTGAATCTTTAGTTATTGTAAGTGATAAATTATCAGTAACAGAACAAGCAAGCAAAATGGGTATAGCTGTGTGGGGGTTCCTTTGCTACACTTGAGTAGTCCTACAGCCAAAAAAAATCATACCTTTTTGTGTATTTTTAAAACCTTCTGGAATAGAACACATGTAACATCCTCAAAAATTATACAAACAGAACAAATTATGGATGCCATATAAAATTCTGGAAGTAACTTTCAAATACATATTAAAAAAAAATTAACAGTGCTCTCTACTACATTTACCACGTAGTTTTCATGCTTTTATATTTTCCTCTGTACTATGAAAACCTCACCTGCACCTTTTTGCACGTTCCGCAGTCCGCCAAGGAACGAAGCCTTTTGTGCCTGGTGGTAGTGGCTTTGGTGAGTAACTATCTTTCACAGGTGCACTTTTTTTCCCAGGAATTACAGACTTTTTACATGGTAATCCTGTATCGAACAGCAAGAATGCAGAAAAGAGAATTCATTATACCTAGTTATTTATATATAGTTTTATAGCTTAATGCTTGTAATTGAAATCTCCTTATGTAATAAATAAAAAGAACTGTTGGAAATCTACTATTTAGTCTAATTTTGCCAGTGTTCAAAAAATTTTGTTCTGTTTCTCAAAAAGAGGACAAGACAGGTTATCTACTTGCATTTATAAGGTGATATAAGGTTACCTATGTGCTTCAAATTGCCCTCTAATGGCTTTGATGTGAGAAACAGTGGCATTGCCACTGGCAAAATAGCTGATGCTAAAAAGCTGGTTCATCGCTTCTACGTAACACCAGCTTAAGACAAATAATAATGATAAGTCATGTTCACTAGTCCAGTCTTTTGCTGTAAAATCATACACTATCACTCAAAGTAGATTCACAATAAATATCTAGCATGAATAATCACTCTGCTACAGGTTCTGCATAAACCAGAAACTAACAAGCCCAGAAAAGTGTCTGCACAGAATTTCATACAATTAAACGAGGGACCACTAATAAACCAATTAGGTTTGCAAGGGTAGAAAATTGCATAACTGTAGCAACACAATTCCAAATTTCAGTTTGCTCTCAATAGGTAAGCAGGATAGATTAGTTTTCACTTTATTACTTCCTCCCTCTCTTTGAAACAAAAAACAATCAAAAACTCAACAAAACCTACACAACAGAAACAAAACAACCCCCCAAATAAAGTCAAGCATTTTTTCTTCCAAACCTCTGATCACAAACTTATTTGTAGAAAAACTTTAATTTCATTTATGCTTACCTCTCTGTTTCCAGATAACTAAAGCAAAGATGAAAGACAGTCAAATGTATGACAGTGATATTTTTAGTACTATATTGAGAAACATTCAGTGTATCATAAGTAATTAATTATAAATATTCAAGGTACTTATGTTAAGCATTTAAGGTTTATATTAAGTTAAAAAAAAACAAAAATCAAAACATAAAACATCATGTCCATCACTAAAGTGTGCTCTGGCAGAAGACAGTCTAATACAGAAAGATGACGACACCAGAACTAGTCAACTTACCACCACCAAGCTTCCTAGAAGTGAAAGCTTGTAGAAAGGACGCACTCAGAAAAAATATTTGCAGTGCTTTCATGTATTTAAGTCAGTATGTCCTACCATTTTCTCAGACACATATCTAGGAGTACTAAAAATAAGAGCAAATTCCCTAAAGAAACCAGTGACAGTAGAAGACATGTTATTGGAAAAAGAATATATGGAAAATACTTTGAAGACCAATATTCTGCAAAACATTCACAGTTAGACATGTGTTTCATAAAGTTCTTACATGTTACATTTTTTTTTTTTTTTAGACAAAATGTACTATAGTCAGAGGAAAACACAGTATTACCAATGCGAATAGTAGCTTTTCCTTTTCGACCACTTCCTAGGACGATAGTTCTTTTCTTTGCTCTAGTTTTCAAAGTATCCTTGGAAGGTGGAGATGTCTGCCACTTATACTGGAATATTTGGAGTTTTTTAAACAAAAAAGTGTTTTAGTAACTGATATTCAAAGGGTGCTTATTTAAAATTAGAAGTAGTTTTGTCACTGCTGGTTACAGAAAATTTAAACTGCAAAGGAAAAAAATATGCCCCAAACCCTCAGTCAAAACACAGATTCAATGCAAGTCTGAGTGCCACATTATCACAAAGTGTTCTTACAACACCACTAGATTATCTGTTCAAACACTTTACTTTCTCTTGTGCAAAACGATTCTCCTTGTATAGTAAAATGAACAGCATCAGTCCCATAAACAGGAAACTCCGGATTTTGCATTTTGTTCTCAGAAAGCTGGCCTGCTAGGAACAACTGGCTCAGGCTAAACTTCTCTGGAGTAATAAAAGCTTCTTTATTGTGATTTTGTATTATAATGTTGGTATTTTTTAAAAGACAATGGATTCTGCTGCCTGTAATGAAAATTCACCCTTTCACAATAAAAGCCTCCACACTAAAACATAGTGATAAACAAAGGCAACTGCTGTACTTCAAAGTTTATTTTTTGACCAGTTCCCCTTTCCCCAATAACAGTTTTATTGCTCCACACAGATATTCTTCAGTTAAATCGCCATTTATTTTTCAGCATATATCAAAATACATTTAGTGTGAAGTCTAGTGATGAAGCAGCCATTGACTAAATTGTCTTGGTTCACCTAGGATGAGGTTAATTTTCTTCAAAAAAGGTAGAGAAGGGCTACACTCAGGACAGCCTGCTGAGACAGCCAATGGGATATTCTATAGCACTGGCAAGTGCAGACTGCTGGGTGAACACATCTTGTTCTGTATTACTCATTTTACATATTACTACTTTACTATTATTCTTAAGCCCTGTTGATTGTTTGCTCTTTGTATTGTTCTATTAAACTCTATTTACCTCACCTCTTGCATTTTTTCATTCTGTCTCTGATATCTCCTTCCCATCCTACTACGGCAGAGAGGAGTGTGTTTGGGGTATAGTTACAGTTAGGGTTGGGCAGTTTTGTAAACTGAGTGTGGAGTGTGGGGCTTGGTCGCCATCTAAGCCTAAAACCACAACAGAAATACAGTTGATACTAACACAAAACTTCTATCAGACAGCCCTAAAACCTGTATCAGAGTACTAGAAACAGTATGCCAGTTGTTATCCTCCATAGCAGAGGGAAGATTAAAATACCATTAGTATATTCAAACTAACCAAATTTAGTTTGGTTAGTTTGATAAGTTCAAACTAACCAAACTAAATTCATCATTAATAAGAAAAATAGGGTTTTTTGGTTTTTTTTAATACAAGGATATTGAAGTCCAAAGTTTAAGTTTTGAGGTGTCTACAGCTAAAACTAGCTACTGAGACAACTGAATTGTTTTAAAATAATAGACAGGAAGAGTAAAATTAAGTTGTAAATTTCTACAAGGAACAGTATCTTACTAGACACATAAAAGAACTGCTCTACTAAGTTAAATCTCAAGCTCATCTAGCCTAGAGGTCTGTCTCTTGTCATGCTGTCTGCTGCTGTTGTGCCACATCTCAGTGTAATGACAGCAAACATACTAAGACAGTGTTGAAAAATAAAGAAGTTCTTGTGGGTAACTTGTTTTATAGACTCCTTCAGTGGACTCTTCCTTTACACTGAGTCTCTTATGGAAGCTACACAGACTTTTTCCACCTATTAAATCTCATCATATCTATGACTTACAATCCACTATACTAGCTAAACAGAGCTGCTGAATATATAACGTTCCTGGTTCAGATGCTCATAACATTTAAAAGGATCAGTTAGTAGTAGGTCTTCATGCAGACACAGAAACACAACCTAAATGGCAAGCACCTACATGTTCTTCAGAAGCAAAGAGAAACAATCACGTTTTGCGCAAACAGGATGGAAAGGCTACTGTGACTGGTATTCAGTAAACAAGTGGTGGCAATACATTGCAGGTTATTTGTGGCAGCCAAGACATGATGTTTTGTAGTTAAGACAGCTTATTACTGTAAGTCCATTCAATAGCCCATAAAACTTCTTTTTATAAAGCAACGCAGCAGCACCTTAATGTATTTTCTGCATAAGCAAAACCATGGAGTTGACACAACAGATGCCCTGATGAGATGGTACACAAATGCAGCTCTGCTACTTCTCAGATAAAAACAAATTCAGTACTACTGAGTTTCTCTCAAGAGAATGGTGACAGTTAGCCTTTGATAGGATAAAATTCTGAAACTAGAGGTAGACAAAATTTGAGACAGTACTAGGCATGATCATCCACGCAACACTTTAGTTACCTTCTGGGTGAGATATAGTATGAGTTAGGCCACTTGCTGTAAAAGCAAGTTTCACACAGAAAACTAATATTAGTTTCACAAAAAATGGCATCTTAGAACTCGAGTTCAATAAGTCTCTACACATAGGCTAAATTTAGTCCAACCAATTCTTCATTTTCTATCAAAACAAAATCCAGAGCTGTAGGCAACTACAACAGGTAAAAAATAAAAATATCCCTACTACATTAATTTAGAAGACAGATACCCATGTCGTCTTCACTACAAAAAAAATGGATCAGCTCACCATGTTAAAACCTCACAGGCTTGGAGGAAGTACACAGATAACACAAGGAAGCAGTGTAGATGCTAACTGACTATATTGTGTTTGACAAGCACAGAATCAGACTCATAGAATCTTAAGGGCTGGAAGCGACCCCAAAAGATCAGCTAACCCAACTCCCCTGCTAGACCAAGACCACCTATACCAGATCACCATGGATTGCATCCAAGTGGGTCTTGAATATCTCCAGAGAGGAAGACTCCACAACCTCCCTGGGTAGCTTGTTCCAGCATTCTGTCGTCCTCACAATGAAGAAATCTTTCCTCAGGTTTACATGGAACTTCCTATACCTCAACTTCCACCTGCTGCCCCTTGTCCTGTCATTGGGCATCACCAAGAATAGTCTGGCTCCATCCTCCTGGCACTCACCCTTTACATATTTATAAACATTAATGAGGTCATGCCTCAGTCTCCTCTTTACCAAACTGAAGAGCCCCAGTTCCCTTTGTCTCTCCTCATAGCTCAAGTTACAAGAAACAAACATCACTTCTTTGAATTTGTAAACTTAGTCTATAATGGATCTGATATTTTTAAAAAACATGGAAAATCTTAAAAATAACTGAGATCTTTGTACTATATTAATACATTTTAAAAACAGAAAGAACCAGAGTGTTAGTTACATCCATAATTTAGAATATTTCACTGGGACTCTCAAAAACACATTTATGAATTATTTTTACTTGTACATGTGGAATTCTGACTACTGATGGAATGATTGTTGACAGTCCTTGCATTTCTTTCTGCAAGAGTGCTGACAAGCCAACAGTTTGTCTTCATTAGTATCTCCAGTTTACTATTTAGTCCCTGAGATTTGACTTCTTACAAAAACACACTACAAAAATTCCCACTAAACAGTACACTACCCACGCACAACA
Source organism: Eubucco bourcierii (assembly GCA_013396675.1). Classification (NCBI taxonomy): domain Eukaryota; kingdom Metazoa; phylum Chordata; class Aves; order Piciformes; family Ramphastidae; genus Eubucco; species Eubucco bourcierii. The sequence continues at coordinate 85,338 of VWZE01016934.1, forward strand.
AAAACTCTCACACTGCTCAATTTCAATATAGAGCACATCATTTTAATACAGAACCACCTCAAAGAAAGATAGTTGGTTTTGTCATTGTAATAGCCAAGCTTCTAGATAAAGGTAAAAACTAACTGCAAACCCTAGGTCAGGATAGCAAATATTTTTATCAACCTCAACATCAAAGGTTTGTGTTCACCTTGATAAACTGCTAGATTATAACTTCTTGAGTGTCTGCATTGTTCCCGTAATAGACTACAAATACTATGTACAAGAGCCTACTTACAAAGCTTATGAAATAAAGGATCTAGGTCAGTTTTCTTTGTGGAAGAAGCAAAGTTACTCAGCAAGTTGTTAGTTCTTTTCACTCATCTTAATGAGGTATGAAGAATTACTATCATCACCAAAGAGACTTAAGACACTGCAGTATCTAGATGAGCATTACACAAATGTCTTGAGTTGAGTGATCTCTTAGTACATTGGAGATTCCCCAAAGAATTGACTCTTTCCATGGTTCAACTTTTCAATCATCTTGAGCATCTCCAGGTGGATGCTATTTTCATGTGAGCCCTGCAACATTTTGTTAATATTGCATCTGCCAAGGAGAAAAAAGTAGTCCTTCACAACCAGCCTCAATATCTCTAAAAAGAGTCTTTTAAGAGATTGAAATAGAGACCTATATCAATCTTCACAGAATTCTACACACAAACTTCTAATTTTTTTAGAAACACTCTACAGGCCCACAGTTCTGACGTTTATGCCTTTTTAAAACTAAAAGAGCAGTAAATTCCAGAACAGTAACTGAGATTGTTGCAGTTATATGAAAACAGAGTAAGAGGACACTCATTTATTTGCTTTGTCCTTTGCAAACTGAATCCAATTTCTGTGTCATAAACAAAAGACTTAGTATTTACACACTGTATGTAATCATGAACAGTCCAGATACTTGGTTTACATACACTACTGTCAATGGACTACTAAAGATCAAGGGTACTGGTAGTTGAACTAAACCCTGGTTTCTTAAATAGCACAGAAAAGGCAAGTCTTGAGGCTGTAAAAATATCTTAACTGTGTAAATCTTAACTACAAAAATTACTGAAAATTTTGTTTTAAAATAAGTTTCAGATTTTTGTTTACTATTTAATGAGGAGTTATTATTACCATGTAACAGGAAACATGTAATAGAAAAACCTTCTAGCATCCCAGCAGCAGTACTTCCTTAATGTTCTATGGTAATGTCTAAGCACATATATGTACTTTTGTCCTATTCTCTGGTTTAATTATTTGTTCCATCTCAAATTACACAAAAAATACTGAAAAATGCTCAATACAATATCAAGCTGATAGTATTGTTTTCAGTTTTTCCTTTTATAGTGTTTAAGAGTCAGATTTCTGTTTATAGATTGAATAGTTGTTATAGATTAAGTCTGAACACAGCTATCCTTTACAAGAAAAAATAAAAGGCAGTGGCATCTACAAAGAAAACCCAAATGCCTAACACTTACCTCTGAATTAGCACTATTTCCATTCATAAGAACTCTTTCAATAATGTTTTTCATCATAACGTGATCTAGAATAAATTGAAATATCTTACTAAGAATCTCTCATATGGCACAAGTTTTCATGCAAACCAATCACTGAATATCCAGTATACATTATCTACCCTAATTCCTCCTCTCATTAAAAAATGTTTATCAAAATACTGCTGCAGGTTTTTCCTCCTACAATTAGTTTCTTTTCCCTCTAGATTTACTAATAAAAAAAAAAAACCAAGCCAAAGCCACAAAGAAGACAAAGGTAGATACAAATACATACCAATTAAAGGATTTTTTCTCGTGTCAAGTACCACTAATGTTGTATTAGTTTGAAGAGCATTTAATAATGATCTTGCTCCTTCATTGGATATTCCGCACTGCTGCAAATCAAGTGCTAAAATATTTAAGGAGGTAAAAAAAAAAAACACAAACAAAAATAAACTATTCAGTGCCATAACCTGTAGTAACCATCTAATATAATTAATCCACAATTGCTGAAAATCTCCATGTCACAGAACATGAAACATCAGAAAAGAGAGTATGGTGGTAACAGTCACATGTACAACCAGAAACGCTACTTTCAGATGAAAACTAGAAATGTAAACCCTTATTCTAGATGAACATTAAGTAATAACTGCAAACAACTGCAAAGGAAGGAATATAAGATTCATGGTCAAGTCACTGTTCTTGAAAATTCCTACCAAATACAATATTCCAAAGCACAAATTAATTCAAACACCCAAGGCAACATCATTTGCACAAACGTGCACCTTACATGTAAAAAAGTTTGAGTCAATGCTTCTACAAGTTTGCTGTTCGCATGCATCATTAAGTTATGTGGTAATGTAATGGTTTAGTGCAAGGACTAACTGGCCTGCTTCCTCAACACAAAAGTGAGGGGAAAAGTAACACACAAAACTCAGGTTTCAGATTAGAGTGCAACATAATATAATTATGCATTGTGATTATGATATCTTAGCTAATAAGATAATTAATCCAATCACACAATACATTATTACCTTAGCTTAGCCCATCTGCAGAAGTACAGTGAAATACGGGGCGGGGGGGAATCAGCAGAAAACAGAAAACCAGCAGCTACCTGACTCCCACCAAGTCCACTGCCATGCCAGCAGAAAAGAGTCACCACCCAAGAACCTGGAACCCAGAAGCAGCAACTGGAACATGAAGCCTCCCATGCTGCACTCTGAATAATAATTTGCTCCAGTTAGCACTTCCATTTTTTTGGAGCTAGCATGACTGCACCATGGTATGAACAGTGGCAGCAGATTTAACTCAACCCATGATAGGTAGCCATGAAATAGCACTACCACAGCTTTGGCATTTATTTCATGTTGTGTTTGCACAGTACCACAGAATGATTGAGGATGGAAGGGATCTCTGGAGGTCATCTTGCCAAGTCTTGTTCAAGTAGGCTTACTTAAAGTCAGCTGCCCCATAACATGTCCATACAGCAACGGGCCTCCAAGGATGAACATTCTCCAACCACTGCAGGAAACCTGTCAGTGTTCTATCATCCTCACAATCAGAAAGCATTTCCTGATGTTCAAGGAGGAACCCCAGTGTTTCAATCTGTGCTCACTTCCTCTTATCACTGGGCACCATTGGGCAGAGCCTGGGTCCATCTTCTTTAAAGATGTCCTTCAGATATTTATGTATCTTGATGAGACTGGCCCTCAGCCTTCTCTTCTCCAGACCAGACACTTCCAACTAGAGCAACCCATTCCTGAAATAGGAGTTGCTCCAGTTCCTTCATCATTTTAGGGGCCCTTCACTGGGCTCTGTTTGGTAGCTTCAGCACTCTCCTGTACAGAGAAGACCAGGTCAGCCTCCTGAGTGCTGACTAGAAATAAAGAATCACCTCCCTCAAACACCTTGCAACTCTCTTCCTAATTGCAGCCCAGGATACCACTGGATTCCTTTTGACATAAAAGCGATTTGCTGGCTCATGGTCAGTCTGTGGTCCACCAATATCTTCATGATCCTTTCTGCAAAGCTCCTTTCCAACCACATGGTCCCCAGTACCTTCTGGTGCATCAGATTATTTCTGCTCAGGTAAAAGACTTTGCACTTCTATTTGTTAAACTTCACAAAGCTCTCATCAGTGCATTTCTCAGCCCAGTTGAGGTCCCTCTGGTTGGCACTGCTCCCCCACCTTCCCAGGAATGCAGCTGCTGACTTGCCTATACTTCCCTGGGTACTTCTTTCCAGCCTTCTTGAAGATAGAAGTGACATTCCCTATCAGGCATCCTTCCTAAAAATCAAGACCTTTCAAAGATAATATTGACAGTGGCCTCAAAATTACATCAGGTAGCTCTCTCAGCACTTGCAGATGCATCCCATTAGGGTCTACAGACTTCCGTAAGCCCGGTTTGCTTAAGTATTCTCTAACCCAATCCTCTTCCATCAGTATGCATGTTATCTGAACAGCTGTTTAAAACTTCTCCAAAGTACTAAAGGACAACACTAAATGTCCCTTCCAACCCAAATCATTCTATGAATCTATAAACAACAGTATTCAGACACTTGGACAATTTAAAAGATGGACAGATTTTTTATTTTTTTTAAACAGTATGTTACTATTCTTGTTGCATACAAAACTGACAGCTTTAAATTCTCTGTGTGCCACCACCACTGTATGTTAGGAGTCAGTATTTCACAATACCTTTGAGCCAGAGGTCCTCTGCTAGACAGTCTGCAAAGGCACTTGCCCCTCTATCTCCAACCAGTATGTTGCAGTTGAAAGTAATCCGCCTCAAGCCAGTCATATAGTCAAGGTCAGGTCTCCTGTAACGCAAGCTTTCAGCCCAGGCCTCACCATGTCTTTTCATTGCCTGATGCTTTGCAAATAAAGAAGCTGTTACCACAGTGCAAACCCAAAGCCATTACCAATGGTAAGATCACAAGCTACCTTTGTTTGCAACTGGTATTTAGTGCCTCAGATGCTACTATAAGAAATACATGCTATTTCTGAGTTCAGAAATACAAGTAATTTTTTGTTTTGGCCATGCAATTTGCAATGTAAATTATTAAGTATGACTGAAAAACATCTTGTTTTGGCAGACAGATATTTTCAACACACCTTGAATGGGAAATACACACTAAGAAGTTATGCCTTTTCAAGCCAAACAATGCTAACATTAGAATACTGTATTACTCACAAGTTTATTAACCAGTTAATTAGTCACTTCTCAACTATAAACTCAATTCTTTCCCAATACCTGAGAATACTTAAGAGATCTTTCATTGTCACAAGCTTTGAAAAGTGTTCCCCAACACCACTGTCAGACATTTAAACCCCTAATCTTTACTTAAATACATAATTCTGAGTTATTATTTAGCTGATGTTTAATAAGAAATACTGTATTTAAATCCCTCACCAGTAGAGTAAGCTACTTTGCTCATACAGAGTAACAAATTTCAGAAGGATTGTTCACATACTCAACTTCAGTATTCAAGTATGATCTCATAAAATGCTTTGATTCAGAGCTTGAAAGAACTTGGGGAAAAGAAGAATTATTAAAGTTCATGTGAACTTTGATTCTAAGAAAGATGATTAAATTACCTTTAATACATTTGCTATATGTTCTGCCCCTTGCCATGTGAGGTTACATCCAGTGAAGTTTACATATCTGATAGTAGTGGAGTTCTTTACACTCTGACAGATTGCTGAAGAAAATGAGAGCACACACATTATCTGCACATCCCACAGCCATATTATCAGAGCATACTTTTTCACTGTTGTATTAAGATGCTGAAAATCCCTGACAACAACCTATAACATTGAAATACAAAATTTTAAGGTGTTCTAACATTGTTTCTTTCTAGCACAAGTGTTCAGTAAAAACTATATGAGTAAGCTAGAACCTATTTTATTTCAGCTTACTTACATAAACATCAAGAGTTAACACCAAACAAATATTAGGACAGTTGTTTTAAATAAAAATATAAACATCATTACAAAGGAGGATGGCTACTTACTAGCATCAAGAGAAGAAGCTAAATTCTTTAAATGTTAAATCAGGTAGAATAAAGGGTATATTACTTCAATCATTATAGACAAATTTAAAACTGAAATGGAAATACTTAACAACCCTGCTACCTGTTCTTTAAAGAACTCAAGAAACAAGAGAGAAGAACACTTACAAAATTTTGATTCTGAACTTACTTTCCAGTCCTGTATCTCCAATCGGACAATGGGCTAATGAGACACTCTCCAGAGATGATGTTGTGGCTAAGCCCTTCATAAACAAAACAAAGTTTGTTAACTGCTTGAAAAGCAGAACTACAAACAGAGAAAAAAAACAAAACAAACAAAAAAAAAACCCCACAAATCTTCCAAAGCACCCAAACGGTTCAGAACGCTTTTTGCTCCCTACAAGAAACTCTAGGAGCTTCAGAGGAAGGACAAAACAAGTAGCTTCGGTCACAAGCACAAGTCCCAAACACATGGGAGAGATGTTACCAAGATCTAATATGCACCGATGAATCAGGGCAAGGGTAGGTTATGTGATTTTGACAGGTGCAGCAAGACTGTTACATTAAATGTCTCACAACAATTACTCATATGATGTGTAACACAAAGTTATCTTATAAAAGAAACATGCTCATCTCTGACAAATATTTATAAAATTAAATTGCTACTTATCTACACTCTAAGCATATTTTTCACTTATTTACGTACTAACACACTCTCACCTTTGATAGAACTATTAGATCTTTTTCCCTCAGAAGCAAACCCTGCAGTTCTAAATTTTTCAGTACATCTGATATATTGAGACAGCCTTTGACAGCTTTGCACAGTTGGCCGGTCAAGTCTTTTGATCGAATTGCTGGAATTCTCCTTCTAAAATAAGTTTTGTATCTTTCAACACCTAGTAAACAACAAAAATTACACATCAGTAAAATCCAGTCCCTATTGGTTTAAAGGGAATTGTAATCACATCTTGCCTTTCTTTTCTAAAATAGAAATAATTCCTTCTGCATTACAATGCTTTCCCCCATGCACTCAATCACGTAAAAGTTTTATGCAATGAATTCCAACATGCATACATCAACATAGTTCTGTTTTATAAGCACTACTACAAACCTGATTCTCCAAGACCTTGTTGATGAAAACTTCTTATTCCAATGGAAGTCAGAGTCTTATTATGCCTGATGGCATTCAGGAGCGGTGCCCAATCAGCAGCTTTGATACGATCTACAATTAGGTCAAGTGCACCCTGTGTCAGGTTAGCCTTCACAGCTTTCAGTGGGACAGAGCTTTGAAGAGCACAAAGATGTTCATAGTGTGAGTAGAAATCCAGCATACACTGTCTTCTTATTTTGACAGACTCAATCATTTTTCATGTGAAATCTCTCTAAAATAAGGGAAAAGGAAAAAAAAAAAAAAAGAAAAAGAAAAAGCTTTTTCCAGTGTATTGATTTCACAATACAATCTCAATTCCCAAAATATGTCTTTGATGTGGCAGCTGAAAGAGCTAAAACACTGGTGTTTTGTGATGCTCACTACTTGTGTAACTACTGCTGAACACGGTGACAAACATGAGTCTTTTTTCTCCCAAACAGGCATAGTTGTGAGCTTCTCTGCTACTTCAACTACACAAGTTTAAGTTCTCCTAATACAGAATAAAATGTGTGTTCTCCTAAATATTTTTGCTATTATATACTTTACATACTTATCCAAGTAAATTTAGGAAACCACTTCTCAGGCTTAAGTTCTTGTTACCCATTAGTACCCATGCAGCATAACAGTACTAACTCCCAAGTAGAATCTCTAAACACTGCTATTGGCACAGCTATTAAGCCTAATTCCAAGGTCTCAACAGGAATACTACTCAGACTATTTAGAACACACATTTATCTATTTATTTTTTACTCAGGACAGTATTAAGTATCTCACATGGGCTATCAAACATCTTTCATATTCCAAAGATTTTTTTCACATCACTAAAGGCTAGAAAACTTCAGCAATTCTTCTGAAACACCCTTTAAGTCAACATGGAACAAATATTACTGGATATGTAAAGCCATGTGGGGAAAATAATTTATACAATAATATAATTAAGGAAAAAAAACAAACAACACATTACCCACATTGTAATAATAACAGAAGTTCTACCAATTGTCCTTCTACACCTTTTAATTTCAATTCTGATTTACTACCATTGGATAGCGACCACACTGTGACCATAGAAATAGCTAAACTGTAATCAAACACTTCATAAATTGACCCTGAATTGCAAAGCACCACTGGCTTAGGCGATGTATCAGTGCACAACACGTTGGCCCTTTGTTTCCAGAGCTTAAGCAATATTCTTTCATAGTGGCTTTCATTGCAATACTGGAACACCACACCTTTATCTGAAGTAAAGAAAGGAGCCTAGCATTTTATATTAATTGACCTGCACGCAGAAAGGAAGGTCAAACTAATCGGTATCTTCCAATTAAGAAACAATTGTGCAACCTTGAAGTCCTCTGCGTGGAAGGCAGTACTCTTGACACAACCCCAGAATACCCTCACCTACTCTAAGAATGTACAGAGAGGGCAAAAATTCAATACTATTGCAAAACAAGGCATCAGATGATACCAGGTGGTGACAAAGTGAAAAAAGAAAAAAGCACATAGTAAAAACCTGAGAAATCCAGTTTCATGCTAGGAGTTTTTTTCTGTACATTTTAAGTGGGAGGAGGGGCAAAAAAATCCTATGCAAGACAACTGACCGCCGATAAAAAAAACCCTGCCTTACATCCAGAACCGTAAGGCACAGACAAGTTGCTTGTCTACACGGTTACTCTTTGCTTATATACTTTATTAAGCATGGCCCGATGGTCTGCTAGGACTGGACACATTTAACCCGCGGAACCGCTGTATTTAAGCACATAATCCATATGCGCAAATAAACACCCCTGATTATAATTGGGGTACGTTCCAGCCACTAACTATTGACAGTAGCGCGATCAAATACTCCAGTGCTTCCTTTCCTCCATAAAGTACATCATTGATCAGCTCAGCCTGAATCAGGGACTGAGCCGTACACCATCCACCACGGGGATACAAGAGAAGTGCTCTGGGGACAAGGGCACCCACAGTCGATCCCGTCGCCCCGTAGGTACCAGCCCCCTTTTTTCCCCCTGTCCAGACGGTCTCGTTACCCCGAAAGCGACCTCAACCAGCCCCTGCGGACTTCCAGATGGACTACCAGCCCCCTGCCCACTTCTCCATCACGGCACAGACACGGCTGCGCAGGAATTACTCGTCCAGCACCGAAGCTTACAAGCCTCAGCAGCAACCTCGCACTTGCTCTCAAGCCAGCCGCCGACAGCCACCCGTTACGAGATCCGCCCACCTCCGCACACAGCCGTTTCCCTGAGATCCCAAGCGCCACTGGTCCACCCGCCGCCACGTGGTGGACGAAGTTGACACGCCGATTTGCTACAGCTCTGTGACCTCCTGCTTTCGCAGATTGAAAATGGCCGCACCTGTGGGCGGGCCCGGCCCTCTCAGTCGCACTCCAGGACGGCGGGAGTCCCACCCCACCGTAACGGCTGCCCTGCGCGGAAAGGGCGGGGCGTCACCCAGAGCGCGGCCAGCCTCGGCCCTATGCCTGAGGGGGCGTGCCTAGTTGTAGAGGGTGCGGCGTTATTGCAGTTTTGGGGTGGTGGTCTTACGCGGCGGG
>VWZE01016935.1:546-12528 GCA_013396675.1 Eubucco bourcierii
CTTTTCTGCCCTCATTTGGTGGTCGTGGATGAAGTTCGTAGTCTTCCTCAGCTCGTCCTTTGGATGAACTCTGGCTTCGCTCATGCGCTTTACATGTTTTCTTAACTAACACTGTTGCAATTAGCAGCAGGCTGGCACCAACTGCTGTATCAAGATATATGGGCTGCATACATCATCTTAGCTCCAACTTCTGTTATCTCAAGGTCTTGTGCTTAATTGGAGATTATACAAGGCATGCAAAAGACAGGTCACATTCCATCCTTGAGGCCCAAAATCATCCTATGCTGGCACAAATCAAATGTACACATTTCACAGAAGGTAAAGATTTGAAAGTGAAGTTGAGTCTCTTTGCCAGCTAAAATGAGAACTAAACAGATAATTATGAGTGATGCTGTAGTAGACATGAAGTGAAAAGTTTTTTCTTCAGCCTGATTCTGTCTGGCCTTACAACTCCGTGCTCATGGTGAGTTAAACCACCGTGCTGGCTCACTGTTTTTCTCAAAACCTGTTATACTGAACTATTTTAAGAAGTCTTAGGCTTTTGCCTCAATCCTGTTTTCAGTGAAGCTACCCATAGTTTTGTGAGGAACAAGACCTGGGCTTTGATATGAAATTACCCCATTAAAGAATGTGATGACTTTTGCCTCAGTCCACAATGTTTTCAAGTAAACAAACAAAATTAGAAAAGAACTAAGGGAATGCTGGTGGTTATCTGTTGTTGGAAAAAAAAGTCCAAGTCTTCTCTTTTTTTGCCAGAAGATGGCATTATCATTAACAACTTACGATTCGTGAAAACCTGTCAATACTTCCTTATGTTTTTACAAAGCAAGTCTATTTTGAATTATCTATCTGTTTTACAGTGACTTCAGACACAAAGAACTCTATAGTATTGGACAAATTATTCTTTTAATGAGGAGAAAGACACTCCTTCCTTTTAAGGCATCACTGATTAAAAGGCCAGAAGGGTTTCACTGACAATTGCAATTTCCCCTGAATTCTCTCATGTAGAAACCAGACCAAATGTTTTAGGAAGTTGTCTACTCTTGGGTTTTAGAGTTTTACTGGGAATGCTGGAAACCATCACCATGACAATTGCTTAATTTTTTTCCACATTTAATTTTTTACTCCTTTACTAGGCAATGTTTGGTTTTCCTTGGTTGTGAAATAGCTGTCCCAAGGATGGAGAGACACTGGAACTCCTGAAACCAGTTAAGATCCACTGAGATTTAGTGTATCTGGGAAAGCAGAAGCAGTTATTTCCTGGGACAGCTCTCATTAAGAACCCCTTTAATTGCTTTCACATGGCACAGAGCCTTAGCCAATAAGCTGTACTGAGCCGCTTACATGTCTTAGTACTAACCTCCTTGTTTGTTCTGCAGTACCTATATTACTTGAATTTTCCTTAATTTGAGAATCCTAGTCCCTTGTTATCCCAGATAATGACAACCTGTCTGTACAGTCATTTCTACCTATTTAAATATATTTTGTTCAACTTTTAATTAGAACCTTGACCTTAAAATTCTTTGTTCTCTCTCATTGAATGTTGCTGTTGTTTTGGGAAATGTCTTTTTTTTTTTTTTTTTTTTTTTCCTTCTTCCCCTGTCCCTTTTTATCCTCTCTCCTGTGTTTGTTCAACATTATAATTCAAACAGAAGTTGACACCAAATTGTTTTTTTGCACTGGTATTTAGCCACTGTATTTAACTTAAGCATATATAAAGACATAGATGTAATCTAGGATACAGAGTAAGAATAGATGAAACAATTTTGCTGGTTTGTTTTCACCTTTACCAGATCCTTAGTAAGGTTGGTGAGCTGGCTTTGTGTTCTAGCTGCTCCTTCCATCAAGCAAAAGAAGCTCCCCATGGCAGAGCATGCAGACATTTACACAGAGCTGGTGCCCATTTTGTGTTTTACCTTACACAAGATAGATATTTTTTCAAAAACATAACCCATGTTTTAAATGGATTCTGAAGTTCTTGTGGAAATTAGCAAATGGTGAATGCTTGTGAAAATGTCTGCACATGCGTCATAGTCAGCCTCTCTTGATAGATGAGATTTGCTCTCTTTTCTTTCAATTTTAATTTCTCACTCCTAGGATCTGACAATCTTGTGCATAGCTCTGACTTTACCTCAAGATGAGGAATTGCATTACAAATTAAATAATTCTACCTACATATGGTGGGTTTGTTTGGGGTTTTTTGAAGCTTGTTACTTACAAATGGCGTAACTTTATTATGGCTAACTATTGATTAGACTCTAGCTTCTCAATTACTTAAAATATCCTTTATGGCACCTGTTCACCTCTGCAGTATCTTATATAATTGGCACTTTAATATGGACTTTGTTGGTCTGTTGCTATTGTTTTAGTGTAATGTGTTAATAACATTGAAAAAAAATTGGAGGGTGGCCTTGTGTAGAGATGCTTGAAAATCCTGCCAAAGAACTTCCCTGAATTACAGAGTAAAATACTTAGACTTAAATAACTTGTATTTATGGAATGCTACAGAAACCTTTCCAAACAAGAATAAGAAGTGTATTTGCTGAGGTCCTAGATGGAACAAAGATACAAGAAGGCAGTGGGCAACAAATACTTGAAGTGCTATCGTTTTTCCATTTTATGGAACAAGTAAAAATATCTGCAGATATTAATCCATCTGGATACAGACAGCTGCACAATGCATTGCTAGGGACACATGAGTGAAGGAGTTGAGGGTTTTTTGGCATACCTTTCAGTGATGTGTTGCTTTTTTTGGGTTTCTCAAGAATGCTGTTGCAGTAGCATATAACAATTTAGAGAAATTCTGTGGTTAAGAATTTGCAGAATAATTTCATTGTTTGCCCAAGGCCATCTAGAAGTGTTCACCAGATTGTTCACATAGAAGAGAAAGTTAAGAAAAATACAGTTTTGCAGTAATTAATCTATAAGGTGAATGGTCTTAATTATTCAGCTTGAGGTCAAGACAAATGCAGTTTCTTCTTTGGTTTGTTAACCAGGGATATCTGAACCACATTAGACCACATGCCCTGATATTAAATTGAGTGTCTAAAATTAGGCATTTTACATTCTGTAGCTTGAGGACAGGGTTTCAGTGGCCGTGGCATTCATCAAGTAGACATCAGGCGTGTAGGAACTCTTCAGCAGTAAGTACCACTATGTTGTGCTCTTCTTACACATTATTGTGTGTTGTCTCCTGTTTTTAAATATAGTTTTATACACAAAATTCTTGTTTCACAATGAGTTTAGTGTTGTTATTGCCATATTCTGTAGTGTTTGACAGATTAGTGTGCTGTAAACTTGTTAAACTTCTAGCCTAAGTGCAGTTAATGGCAGCAGGAATTCTGTAGTATCTTCCTCGGTAATTTTGTCAGATTTGATGTTTCATATGATTCTAATACATATTTTGTTTGATTTCTTGCAGACTTTAGCTTGACCATGGCATCATGCCTTTATGAATTCCTTTGTGAGGCAGAACTTGAAAAGTATTATCCCCATTTTGCTGCCTCTGGTCTTCAAAAGATTGATGAGCTTGCCAAAATTTCCATGAAAGATTATACCAAACTGGGGGTCCATGACATGAATGACCGCAAACGACTCTTTCAGCTCATTAGAATAATCAAAATTATGCAAGAGGACGACATTGCAGACATAAGCAAGCAAGATTTTGAACCAAGTAGCCTTCTTATTCAGCCTCAGCTGACCAGACCAGGTCCTCGTAGACAGCTGCATTTTGAATCCTTCTTTCGAGAAAATGATGGGACAGTTAAAGGCTCTGAATCTGAATCATACAGTTCATCTGATTTCAGTGCCAATGAAGAGAACAATGTAGGGGATATGCTGGAACACATTCAACCACGTGATTCAGAGCTGATGAGATTAACTACAAGAGACCCAAATACTCATGGAATATGCACAAAAAAGGACCTAAGCTCTCCAACAGTTTCCGATGATATTGCTCCTCTCCTGGGGGATTCTGATGCTCTTATTGTACAAAGAATAACTCATATTTCAGGGTATAATTATGGACTGCCTCATTCCTGTATCAGGTAATTTCACTATAGTAATAATTAATTCTTCATGGTGGAGGGGAATCTCTCTTTGTCAACTCCAAATTGGCAACCCTACCACTACAGAGCAATGAAAAATCTTATAGAGAGATCTTAATTATCACTCGTGGCCCTCCAAGTCTGGGAGAAGGAATCAGCTGAATTTCACCACCTGCTTACTCACCAGGGCTGTCTAAGAATAGTCTTAATTATCTTGCAGGATATAAAGCTTCGCTTTCTTGGTGTTTTGGCCATTCTTTCTTTCTCTTTGTCTCTTTATTACACTGTCTTACAAAACTTCTTTTTTTCCAGATATGACATTATCTGTTGATAAATTTGTCAAGCTTTTCTCAGTTGAAATTACACACTATCTGATTGTTACCTTTGTTCATAGAGAGGTTTCTGAAATTGAGCTTTAAAAAGAATCATAGAATGGTAAGGTTAGAAGGGACCTCAAGGATCATCTAGTTCCATCCCCCTGCCATAGGCAAGGACACCTCACACTAATACAGGTTACTCAAGGCCTCGTCCAACCTGGCCTTGAACACCTCCAGAATCAATACATCCAGAGTGGGATATAGGCATTGAGGGATGCCTTGCAGCTGCTTCCCAAGGACATGATTTGTAAGCTTCATACTTTTCCCAGTCTGTAGTAATGAACCAGTGGTCAGTCTACCTTGGCAATGCTTTTTAAAGTACAATATTTTTTCCTCATTCAGCATCAGAGCAGATACCTCTCTGCACAAACTGCCAGCTTCTAGCTTGTTGCAGTGCGCTTCTAGCTGTTTGGTTTTTTTGGTGTTTTTTTTTTTTTGTTTGTTTGTTTGTTTGTTTTTTTTCCAATTGTTGAAGAGAGGTAGCTGTATGAGATTGGGAAGGCTGTGGGGAGAGATTTGATATATGGAGTTGGGTTGTCAGTTACAACTCCTACTGAGCATGTGTATATTAGCCTGGAGGGATATATGATGTTGCCACAGTAGAAATGGTGGCATAATGATGAGCACTTAGTGTGAAATGCAAGACATAAATTTATAATTCACTCTTGCTGGGGGGAAAAAAAAACGTTCTGCCTTCCAGAGAGATGTGCACTAATGTCCTATATCTGTGGCCATCTTAGTGCATTCTTTGTCTCCTATAGGGAAGCTGAGACAAGATGCAAACAAAAGGACTAGATTCATGGCAAGTAAAAAGTGATAAAGTATAAACTAATGGCTCAGTTAGAGGAGTTCAAGGTTTTTAATTGTGGGATAGAGCCATGCATCTCCACTGTTCTCACTTCCTTTACTTGTTCTTTTTTTCCTAAGCACGTTCTTCTGTGCCTAGCAAACACAGAAGGTTTATCTTATGGGCTTTCTGCAACCTTTTGACATGCCTGAGTTTTTCTTTCTCCTGTTTTGACCATTGAGTATGTGTAATTCATTCAGGGCTTGGGCAGTCTGCTGACACTTGGATTACTGGTACTTGTTCTGCAAGTCTCTAATTCCTTCACTGAATCCATCCATCCATTCCTGTGTGACCTCATGATTTGACTGCTGTGAAGGATAGTCTAGTCTCTTATGAGAAGCATGGGAAAACACTGGCATGGCTTCACATGGCAGAAGAAGGGCTCTTTTGACATGTTTAAATATGGTTTGCCTTTGCCCATAGCAAATTACTTCAATTTGACAGTAACAGAGGGGACATACTGACTCTTCTGACCTACTGTCTAACCAAGTTTCTAATGATCTGCGTCAAGTTTTTTGTTTTATCTAACAAAAAATAGATCTTGTTATAGAATGGAATTTCAATTTAAGAGAAGTTAATAGAAAACCTAAACTTCATTTTCAGCAAAAAAAATTAAAATGCATTCTTTCACCGTATAAAATATATTCAGCTAAAGGTGCCTCTGTACTAAAAAGAATTTGTGCCTTTTCTCTCATAAACAGAGCCTTCAAGTCTTCAGATTTTTTTTCTTTCTCCAAATCTTGCAGTCATCCCTTCCTCCTTGGAGCTCTTAGAGCACAACCATCTCTTTCTGTAGGTCACCACATCCAGACTCTGAGATGAGAACTAAACTTCAGAGCCTCTGATCATTTGTTGGACAACATTTGGTGCCTGATGATATCCACAGGCTCGCACTAGCTTGTGAAGCATCTTATTTCAAGCAGCATTGCCTTTCTTTTCAGGGAAAAGAATTTTCCATCTAAATGAAGGACCTGATCCTGGTGTATGGGGAAGCTGTACTAAAATTAAGGAGACTCTAGTTACAAGTGAAGATTACTTGTCTGTAGTCTTTGAAAGCTGCATCTAGATTTATATATGCATGTCATGTGCTGCTGGGGAATCCTGCAGCACAACAGCAATGATACTAGGGGCTTGCAGTTGTGATATGATATTGAATAACTCATCAGTTTGGTTTTAAGGTATTAGACAACCAGTCTATATTGGTTTCCACTTGCCACACTGATTGTGGAAGGGCACTCAGGCAGCATGGAAGAAATGCTACTTTTTTGGGCAAGTTAGAGCTTAATATTTTTTTTGTTAATTTGACATTCAAATTCAGGTTGAAAATCATCACATATTTGACTGAAGACTTCTTGAAAGGGGAAAGGTGAAATAAATGCATTTTGGTTGAATTCAAACATACTCTGTATCCTACATATTTATACAGCAGGTTAATCAATGAAATACGAAATGACCTCATGTGTCTGAAGTGTCATGAAGGGAACTAAAGTAGATTTGACAAAAGATGAGAACACAGCTTTGCCTGTGGTCTGAAGCCATGTAATTTTTTATAAGGAAATGAAAAAGCTGAGACCAGTAGTTCAAATTTTCTTTGGGCTGAATAGAAACATAGTGATACTGTCTTGTTTCCCTGATTCTGTCATTTACTTGCAACCTGTCTGATAACCTGTAGTAGGAAGAATGAAAGTCGTTATAAAATTAAAAGCAAATAACTCCTTTTTCAAGATCTATTCATGCTTATTTCTGTATATCATTAAGTGCATTATAAATCATGACTGCAAATGGTTTCAGCAAGACCAAATTTCATTGTTAACTTGCATATTTTGCCAGCTTCAGTCATGTTGGTGGACAACTGACAATATGCTAGTTTGCCAACAAGCTCAGGAATGTAGCTGTATAAACACAACTGCTTGTTTACCAGAAGTGCACAAAGGCATCAGTCTGAGGAGAAAACAAAAGAAACTTCACCATGTAACAAGAAGACTTTTTTTTTTCTTGCTGTTTTTGATATGCCATTAAAGACATAAACATTTATCTGTTAAAGCTAACAAATGTATGCATGTTGTAGATTCTGTGTAGCAATCTGACTTTAAACCATAACCCTGCACTACTGTTGTAGATCCAGTACTTCTGAGAAAGAGACTCCCTGGACGCAGAGGGAAAAAATCAGAGTGTGTGTCCGAAAACGTCCTCTAGGGCCAAGAGAGGAGAGACGAGGAGAAGTTAATATCATCACAGTGAAAGATAAAGAAACTCTTCTTCTTCATGAGAAGAAGGAGGCAGTTGATCTCACCCAGTATATTTTACAGGTAACATGCTCTACTTCAATATTGTGTTTACGGACCAGTTGCTTGCTTGGATGGGATAAAGCAAATTGTGTTTGAAATGGAAAGGGAACTGTTGGAATTTCTTGCAGTTAAATAGGTGATGGGCTCTCCTATGAGCTCAGCATAACTCTGTTTGAGTTGCTTTTGATTTATGCCTGCCTGTGGCAAAAAACCTGAGCTCAGAATTTTAAGCTTCAAAAGCATGGCTCTTGCAGCTTTCTTTTTAGGTGGCAAAATAAAATCTTCTGCTATGTGCTGTTGCTGCAGGAGAATTGCTTGCTGCAGTGTCTCCTGATAGCTTCCCAGAGTACTTCTGAGGAGTTGCCTTTTCACTATTTCAGCACTGTAGGTCTGTTTCAATGAATCACATACGCCCTCATCCCCTCCTTTCCTTTGTTCTCAAATGCTTTTGAAAATTAAGTTCCCTTTTGGTGTTTTATTCTTAATCCCAAATACCTTGTGCTGTCATAGTTGAAATTCTCACTTTCGACTGACAGCACCAGGAACAGAACTGATTTACAGAGAGCAGCAAGCTGGTCTCACTCTACTGGGTGTTATTTTTACAGTCTGTGTCTTAGGAACAACTGTTTGGAGTATCCAATAAAAACTCAGTTTGCAGTTCTTGGGCCCTATTCGTGTGCCACCTTTTGCAGGGCAACAATGGCAGCAACTCCGCCCCATTCCCTCCATCTGACTCCATATATTTGGCATTTATGTGGTGCTTATCACCACCTTCTTTCAGAGCCAAAATAATCACTAATTATTTTTGTTATGTCAGTACAGACAAATGAAATCTTGTTATCAGTAAATGTAGTCCACGCAAAAGTATGCTGCGGCAGAGGCTGTGTGTTGTATACGACCCAGGAGAACTCTGCTTCCAAGTATGGCTATTCACCCTGCCTACATCTAGGACCTATAGAAAGGTGATGGGGCATATTCCAGCTCCACAGCTGAGGAACCCAACTGCAGGCCCGTCACAGAGTACATCTGCCCTCTAAGCTAAGTGTAGCAGCAGACACCCCCTGGTTTAATCTGCCTTTGTGCTAATGTGGTATTGGTTGTGCATCACTGAAGTGTTTCTCAGTCACAGAGATCTACTACCTTAACTGACACTGCAGTGAATTTATTAGAGTGCACCAGTCTGTACAGGTGGCTCTAAATATGTGATGTTTGTGACTGTCCCTACATACGCTCTTCTTAACCTAGAAGGAGCCCATAATGAACTCCAAACCAGTGTTTCCAGAGACCCTCCTGCTCTGGGTCAGATGTGGAGTGTGGGGAGTTTTGAGTTTCCTTGCCCCTTTCTGATAATAGTATCCAGCTTTTCTTTCAAATTACTTCTCTCTTCTCTGGCACAAAAGGTTTTTATGCCTGCAGAAGAGAAACAATTAATCACAACTGAAGACTGATTGTGAGAGAGTCAAGAGTTAGAGCTGAGTACTTTTTACTGTTTTAGTTTTACATCTGCATGCTGATTCATTTCAAGAATAGGTTGTCTTTAATGAGCATTTTTTTTTTTTTTTTTTTGTCAGAAGACTGTGGTATGTTNCTCTCAGCTGATGAATTGTAATGATTTGTTCCTGCATATGTCATGCTGCATGATAAATGTGCTAGATCACTTTGTACCTGCTCCAAAGTCATACGAAGTCACTGGAGAGTGTTATTTAACTTTACCTATGGGGGTGAAGGGGAAGTGAAAGATACTCATTTTCCTGTACAAATCATATTTATTTTTCAGCATGTTTTTTATTTTGATGAAGTCTTTGGGGAGTTTTGTACCAATGAGGATGTGTATATGAAGACAGCTTATCCTCTCATTCAACATATTTTTAACGGGTAGGCCATCAGTGCTTCCATTTGTTGTTTTGTTGGTTTTGGGGTTTTTTTGTCTCGTTGTTTTCAAATATCATATACTGCTTTAATTTTCCTTTATGCTTTTCATCTTTTGAAAATTACATTCATTTCACCTTTGCCACACAACACCTTCCTTTTAGAATGTGTTAGATTGCAGTTTTAACAAAATATGCCAAAAAAAACCTCTGCAACTGAGGCACCATGGGCAGTTCAGAACTCAAAAAATGTATGCCAGGATTTCTGGAGTCTCATTTCTGCTCCAACAAAGGCTTCTTGTGGTATGGCACACTCATTTGTAGAGGAATAATAGTACCTAATTTGTGAAAGTGCTGTGAGATATTTTTGCATGTATTCGTACGATAGAAATTATTAATAACCTTGTGAATTTATTTTTTTTTACTGATTAGTATTTGCTTAGAGGTTTAATCATAATTACATACTTCCTGATTAATGGGGAAATTGATGGTGGCTTTACATGACTTATCTTATTTGCATGCAAATAACAAGCTTGAATATAATTACATTTTTGAGTTTTTGAAGGAAAGGATTCTGTATCCATGCTGCAAGTTTAAAAAATGGAGCCTTCTGTTACTGAAAAATCTCTAAATATTAGCAGCAGGGATAGAGAGTATCATGCTTTTGAAGAGAAAAAGGAGAACAAAACTTGTAGCTTGCTGGGTAATAATCACTAAAGGCACAGTTCACATTACGTCTAATCCAGTAACACCTCCAGAAGAGATGCTTTCCCTAACTTTTCTGCCCCTCCTTCTGCATGTCTTTCACTGGCATTGGTGTAGTCTCAATACTGGCTTGAGCTAATTTTGCAAGCTGGTCTAGCAAGAAATTCACTGTGCTTACTGCAGTCCTAGATTTCTACCCATTTCTCTGCCAGGGTACTCAACCAGCTGAAAAACCTTTACTGAAGGTAGAGGGGGGAATTTCTGTTTTCTGGTTAATTTGGTTCTGTAAATCTGTTTGCATCATCTTTGTGGGTTCAGTGCTTGTATCAGAGCAAAGGTATTTTAATTTACTAAAGCTACACAAAATTAGCTTGCAAAAAAACCTAAAAAAAGCTTTCTGCCCTTCCAGTGCAGTAAAGTCAAATACCAGAGCCAGCAGAGTTGGGGGTAGGTCACAAAGCTGAGAGCAGTGGAAACAAAGAGCTGCCCTAGGCAGTAACTCCTTAGACTGATTTGGCTGTGTGAAGAATTACAGCGTGAGACAAAGTAACTTCATTCAGTAAATTACAGTGCTGGGGTGTTAGCAACTTTTCATCAAGTACAATATATTAATACAAAATCTGACTTGTGCCTGTTTTGCATCTTACATCACAGACATTTTTCTCTGTAATCATTGCTGCAGCATCTGAACAACAGGAAAAAAAAAATGAACTCTTTGTTTCCTTAAATGCATTTTTATCATCTGAAAGAAAAGAGAACTAGCACTCTGACACACCAGATCTCCCGAGGACATGCTTGGGAATCACTGTTAAGTGTTTTGCAGATTTCCAAACCTGTACTAGTGGGAGGTGTCCCTGCCTATGGCAGGGGGTTGGAACTAGATGATCCTTGAGGTCCCTTCCAACCTTACCATTCTATGAATCTATGATTCTAAATAGGATAGCAAACCAGACCTCATTACTAAGAGGCCACTATAGATAGATATTGGCACTGCAGAGTCTTTTTTAGTAAATATGATTAAGACAGATGTGACACTAAAAGTGTTATCTTCACAGAGGCAATGCGACCTGCTTTGCATATGGGCAGACTGGCGCTGGCAAGACTTACACTATGATAGGTACTCACCGGAACCCAGGACTCTACGCCTTGGCTGCCAAGGACATCTTTAGACACCTGGAAGCATCACAGTCCAGGAAAGATCTCCTAGTTTTCATCAGTTTTTATGAGATTTACTGTGGACAGCTTTATGACCTGCTAAATGGAAGGAAGAGGTATTTAAATGTTGTACTATAAACCTATGAATTGGTTGGTTGCTGTTTATAAATCAGTTACACCTTGTTGCCATGACTTTTAAGATAACATCATTTATAATATTTAATTAGAGTTGTTCCTGTTCTTCTCCTTCTTGGAGAAGAAGGCAGAATCTGGTACAAACATCTGTGGCGTTCATAGGGCCTCCTGGTGTTTTACTGTTTTGTAGGTTGGTGATAAGCAAGAGTAAGGACCTGTGGTTGTGGCTAAAAGTTATGCCAGCTGTTGTGAAGTCCCTGTCTTTCTCCACTCAGACATAACCGGAGCTTTGGCTCTTGCCACTTTAGTCAGTGCAGATCCTGTTGATCTCCACTTGTCACATCTGAGTCCGTTCACCTTCTTGAGTCCACTTGCCTTTTCACTGTCTTAACCATAGCAAACTTCTGTAGGAGATGCTGCCATCAACCTCAGTAGCAGTACCTCAGCCCCAAAGTTGTTTGGAGAAACGTATAATCTCCTACAGAAGCTCCTGATCTCCTACAGGAATACCATCCAGAATGGAAGTTGGTACAATTCAGTACATACTTGGTATATAAAAAA
>VWZE01016935.1:12578-49249 GCA_013396675.1 Eubucco bourcierii
CCAAAACACACGGTAGTCTGAAATCTCCAAGTAAAACAACAATTGGTTAAGATCTCAGCTCTGAAATCTTTTCAGAATGATCTTGAAGGAACACTGTCAGCTGAAGGCATTTAGCACCTTGAGAGCACTATCCTTAAAAACACCCTGAGTGGCTTAAAAGGGAGGCTTTTCACTAGGGGAAGAGAGGATTTGTTCACAAAGTAAGCACCTGTTTTTCTCCATGTGTGTTCACTTTCTCACAGGCTTTAAGGAGCAGGTAGTGTAATTTGCTATATGAGGAGTCAGTTCACTAAGGAAAAAAAAGTGACTTTTTCTCTGCGTGTCCATGAGTTGTTTTACATGTCATTGAAGGTGAAGATTAAACTTTCTCCTACATGCATCATGTCTGTGTTTTCCTGTGTACTGTAACACTTCCATTTGATTCATATCAAAGGTGCTCTGAAATCTGACTCTCTTTAAAATCCTGTGCAAAAATCTTGAGTGTAATTTGTAGTCTGAACTTCCTAGAGAAGCACAAAATGTAGTCTAAAGAGAGACAGGAACTTAAAAATTGCCATGTTTACATTTTATTCTCTGCTAGATAATATTCCTGAACAGCAGAAATGCATTGCTAATGTCTGTGTGACAGTAACGTGTCAGTGATACATGTTATAAATTAAATACCTCTCCAGCTCTGAAAAGAAATGGATGGCAGTGGTGCCTCTGCTCAGTCAGTAGTCTTAATTGCTTTTTTATAGTGTTATAGCACTGACATGGGATTTCGTTGCTGCAACTTGAGGTTTCAGAAGTCTCCTTTCTGCACTGCTTTGTTTTCAGACTTTTTGCAAGAGAAGACAGCAAGCATGTTGTCCAGATAGTTGGACTGCGAGAAGTTCAGGTGAACTCTGTAGAGCTACTGTTGGAGGTAATCTCTGTTTGCAATTTTAAGTTGGTTTTATTTTTGTTTTGGGGCCTTCTACAGCCTGACATGATGATTTGTGAGATATGTCACTTAACAGTGACTATTTGTCATGTAGCGCAAGTGTATGCTCCTGTTTAAGTTTCTAATGTTGCCAACCCCAGCAGAGCACAGAAGAGCCCTGTAAATAAAGTGCCTTTACTCAGTAAGCTTCTTGGGTCACTTGTGACTTGTGTTAGGGACATGAATAGCAGTATGCCAATTTACAGCTGTTGCTTCTGTTGCCACTCCTTGTGGAAAGGTCTTGCCAAGAAACAGACTGCTATCACTATTCCAGAAATTAATGGTGTCCCAGCAAGGGACTCTGAAAGCTCGATAAGAATTTTCTTCCTTTGGCTTCTGTGAACTTTATTTTCTATACTAAAGGTATGTGGATGTGGGACAGAAGACATAAATTTGAAAGTAATAGAACTAGAAATTAGAGGAGACTTAAGATTGAGATATTGATGTGAATTAGGTTTAAGACACTGCATAGATAATGCTGAGTGATCACAGCCAAGTAAAATCGGGATCTTTAAACAGTAGCCAACATTCAGCACAAGCAAGTCTTCAGTTTTTCTTCCCTGTATAGGTGAGCCCTAGAAGGACACTGGCAGGTTTTCTGAATTGCCCTTAACAAGCAAGTTGGTTAAATCTTCTTTCTATTTAGCCTGATTTTGCATAGCTGCATTTCATCCTCAGTAAGGAACTGTAATTTACAGGTACCTGATGGAGTCATCAACTCATGGTGTTGCCCACATACATTCCATTTAATTTTGTTCTTTATCTTCTCATTAACTCAGAGCTTTGGGACATGCTGATGGTGCTTCTGCAAATTAGAGTGCAAATTTGCTATATGGTTGGTTAACACATTCATCTGTATTATCACATTCCAGACACAGAAGAGCTCTTATGTGACTTCATTCTTTAGGTATTTCAGCAAAAAAAAATAATCCCTTGATATTGTCCACAGGCCCTTTTGAATATAGAAATGTCTCTGGCTTGACTCAGAGCTTCTGAACAGCCTGTAACATGGGAAGAGTCTTGAATAAATCTTTAGTTATTTACTATTCATTGATACTGTCTTTGGTCCAGAAATTATCTGCCTGTAGCACTAACATAATGCTCAGGAGATGCAGCAGTTGGCTAGGTCACTGGAAAACACCAATGCACATCAGTTGAGTGAGATCATGTTAATTTTGCTATATAATATTATCATTCATTCTTACAATCAGAAACAGTGACTGTTTTATGAAAGCCCTGCTGTGTTGCTCCTAGACTTTCTGCAGCAGTCCTCAAAAGTTCTCAAAAAAAGGATTATCTTGAAGATGCCTTTGTCCTTCTACCTTGCTTTTCTTGATATTTTTTGTTTTAAATTATTGTATTGAGTGTAGTTGGTCTTTTAAATTTATTTATTACTTGGGTATCGTTTCTTTTAGTTATGGAAATAGAGAAAGGTATTGGCACTTTATATTTTGCGTGTGACTTTCCAGATAGCATACCCATCTATTACAAGAGAAAGCAAGTGGGGTTTTTGGGTTTCTTTTAAAAGCCTCAATCTCATGAGGCTTTTAAGTTATGTCTGCAGTCTTGCTTTCTTTCATTGCTGCCATGCTTTTGATGTCAATGCTGTAGTTTGGGTATTTTTCAAATCCAAGTGAATGTGTGACACAACAGCTCCTTACCTGCAGTGTGATCTCCATAGTGTCACTGTAGTGTCACTGCAAGCCAGTCCCTACACAAAGTTCTGAAACACTTTGGAAGGAATCCAGGTCTAAATTAGCATTGGCCTTGCACCAGATTTTACAGCTGTAATGAACCATTCCTCCTAATGTTTCCTTGTCTTAGGAGGACAAGATCTCATTGTGAGAGATAGTGGGTTGGTTTGTGATTGGCCTGGGTTTTGTCCCCCCTTACTTTGCAGGTGATACTGAAGGGTGGAAAAGAGCGTAGCACAGGAGCTACTGGAGTCAACTCTGATTCCTCTCGATCTCATGCTATCATCCAAATCCAAATTAAAGACACAGCTAACAGGATATTTGGAAGGTAAGACTAGAGGTGGGAATGCGCAGGGGTGATGAGGAAGGGCTGGGGACATCCAGGAGGTAAAGAAACTGAAGTGTGGAGTTAATGGGCTGCTCTGAGTTAAATGAGGAGACAGGGTTCAAAGAGACTCTGAGAAGTTTCACAGTCTTTTCTTTGTTCCTGAGGAGAGTGCTTAAACCACATCTGTGGGGACTTTTGTCAAGCTAGTTTGCCAAACCACTGGAAATTTTTACAATCAAATCCATCCCTTCATCTTCAGTGTTAGAAAGTTTTTCCTGTCTCATCTTAATCTGCCTAAAGATAGATGTCTGCAATGGGCATATCCACATGTGAGCTCGTTGCCTTTGAAGTCAGCAGAAAGAAATTGCTATTTCTGGGATCAAATTCATGATACTCTGCAGCCACCTGAATTAGGTCAGATGGATTTGCCCCTCAAAGGACCTCTGGCCTGTAATTGTCTACAAATGGATCCTGGGATAACTAGCACACGTAGAGATGATTCCACTACGTGACATTTATCTTTGGTGAGAGGAATCATAGTACTTCACTTAAACCTCCTTGATAATTTTAATGTGACTGATGCTATCTGCACCAGACAAAAAGAGTATCTACTTCCTCTTGCAGCAGCCATTTTACTTATTTGAAGACAGTAACTGTGCCTCTTATAGTTTTATTTTCTCCAGACTAAACAGACCTAAGAAATAAGTCTGGGGAATGAGGTATCTGTATTAGTGCAGTTCAAAAAAACACGCTGAAGCACCCTTCCAGCAACTACTGTGCAGTCTTGCTTCCCAGCATCTTTTTCTAAATACAAACTAAAATGAAGGAACCACAAGTGATGGAGAGAGGAAGAGGCAGGACAGGCAGGCTTACAAATAGAAGCATGTGGTTATGTAGGTGTGGCATGTGTGCCCTGTAGGCTCCCTTCAGATACTAGAAGGCTACTATCAGGTCCCCTCAAAGCCTTCTCTTCTCCAGGCTGAAGAGCCCCAACTCTCTCAGCCTGTCCTCATAGGAGAGCTGCTCCAGCCCTCTGATCATCCTCGTGGCCTCCTCTGGACCCGCTCCAACACTTCCATGTCCTTCCTGTGCTGAGGGCTCCAGAACTGCACACAGTACTCCAGGTGGGGTCTGACAAGAGCAGAGTAAAGGGGCAGAATCCCCTCCCTTGCCCTGCTGGCCACACTGCTCTTGATGCAACCCAGGACTTGGTTGCTGTCTGAGCTGCATGTGCACACTGCAGGCTCATGTTGAGCTTTTCATCAACCCAGACCACAAGGTCCTTTTCCTCAGGGCTGCTCTCCAGCCATTCACCACCCAGCCTGTATTTGTGCTTGGGATTGTGCCTACTCAGGTGCAGGACTTTACACTTGGCCTTGTTGAATGTCATNTCCTCTGTCCATGTCCCTGACAAAGATGTTAAACAGCATTGGTGGCAGCACTGACCCCTGAGGGACACAACTTGGCACTGGTCTCCAGGTGGCCATTGTGCTCTTGATCACCATTCTTTAGCTGTGTTCTTAGGAAGCCGCAAGCACAGTGACTATATGGAGTGACTAAAGTGTTGCACTTTAAACAGCTTATGCATTAAGCTGTGGAGCACTCTGATCACATGCAATTACACTTCCTGTTATGATGGTGTTAGTGCCAGGATGCTCTGGCAGTGGCCATGCTGGTATGTTTACTTTGGTGGCTCAGGTATTTCCAATGGGTATTGCTTGTTGGTCAAAAGTAGTTGTTTCTAATCATTCTTTTACTGTCATGTGTTGCAGCCTTCTGGTTTTCAAAATAAAAAAAATTAAAATTAAAAGGTGAAAGAGCTAAAAAAATCCCAAACCCTCAGACAAATGCAACTTTGTTTTTCTAGGATATCATTCATTGACTTGGCTGGCAGTGAAAGGGCAGCTGATGCCAGAGATTCAGATCGACAAACAAAAATGGAAGGAGCTGAAATAAACCAAAGTCTTTTAGCGGTAAGCAAGTAGCATGCTTGGGGAAGGTTTTGTATTTACTAATTAGCATGTGTTTTCAGATAAAAATGAATTGCAGACTAATGTGTGTGTGTGTTCCATGAAGGGGGGAAAAAAAGTACTAAGTGTGTCCAGTTTAATTTACTGTATGCCTGAAGGACAACTTAAGAGGGGCAAGAAGTCCTTGTCACTTCCAGAGAACAGTGGCTTGGGATTGCCATAGCTGTTTCATGCTGGTTATTTTTACCACTTGAACCCAGAAGTTCTCTTTCAAATCAGAAGTAAAGGACTTGAATACTGAAGAGCATAGAAACCAGCAATTTGTGTGTGTAGAGAAAGGAAAAACGCACTCTTAATGCAGTCTTTAGGTAACTCTATACACCTATGAAGGGGGATAAGGAACAAAGAAATGCCATCTAAGAAAAGTGCCTCTAAGTACAAGTTCTGCAGAGGGCTTTGCACCTCCTTCAGTTCAAATGAACAAAACTCACCAGTGACTGAAAGCTTCTTTAAGTGAAACTGAAGGTGATAGGTAATCCGTGACAGAGTGCAGAAGCTAGTGCGTACAACTGTACCTCTTAGAGCGCTGTATGTAGAAGGTGGCTTACGTTGTTTTGAGAATGTAAAATGGCCTTTTGCATAGAGGCTTTCCTGCTGTGCAGTATCAGAATTCATATGGGGAGACAGCCTGTGAAGTTAGTGGGCCATACTCCATGCTTTCTTGTATTCTTGCTGGTGAATAACTGAGTGGCATGGGGACTCAGGACCTGAATAAGGAGAATTGAAGAGATGTGAGGCTTGATGAAAGCACACACATGAAACTCTTGGAAAAGGAACTATAAAAATGGAATATGAGTGTGTGAAGCTGAGCAAGTAAGCTGGCAGTCTACATGAAGGGACTGAATTAACTATAAAAGGCATCTTTGGGTAAGTCTACATGACATGCAACCTGTAAAACCTAGGTCTGCCCTCTCTTTAGGCTTTAAAACATGAAATTGGAAGTTTACTGCTGGTTTGGATACTCATGTTGATTTCAAGTCAAATACTACAATTATGAGAAGCAGGCTAAAAAGAATTCAGAATAATTTGATCTCTTGCTTATTAGAGGTCTGATTTTTAATAAAATACCTTAAAAGTGAGAAATAATCATCATTTTAGGTAGATATGTGGAGAACATAGTAAGGCTTTAAAAGTAGATGCTGCTTCACGTTGTATCACCATGACAGTACTGTAGTCTACTTATTTTTTCCTTCCTAAATGACTTGTTTTATAGCTGTGCAGTCAATTTCTGACAATTTCAGAGACCATCACACTTGATATGCAGTGTGATGCTCTTGTGCTTAGTCCAGCGGAAACATGGCCAAAGAGTGCGTAGCTTGTAGTTTGACCATGACATCTTTGTTCCAAAACTGATAATAACTCAAGGGTGTTTCTTCAGAACTATAGGCTATCTCTGTTGATGGTTATTAACAACAAGAAGATCTAATGAGCTCTGTGAAAGGCACAGCTGTAGCTAGCTGCTTAGTGTTATGTTCTCAGGCAACCAGCACCAGAACAAGAGGACACAGTGTCAAGCTGTGCCAGGGGAAGTTTAGGCTGGAGGTGAGGAGAAAGTTCTTGACTGAGAGAGTCCTTGGCTACTGGAATGGGCTGCCCAGGGAGGTGGTGGAGTCACTGTCCCTGGAGGTGTTCAAGGCGGGTTTGGACGTGGCACTTGGTGCCATGGTCTAGTCTTGAGGTCTGTGGTGACGGGTTGGATTTGATGATCTTTGAGGTCTCTTCCAACCCTGGTGATACTGTCATGTTTCTGTGGCTGTATCTCCACTCCCTGGGCAGTCTGTTACATGATCTGTGTTTTGTGTGTAGTTCTTATTAGTGTAAGTGACATGGTCGTTTAAACAGACTGATTATATCTGCACTGCCTCCTGAGTGTGGGCTTGAATCCGAATTGCAACCCAGCACCCTTCACAGCTAATTGTTTGGTGCTGCTCCACATTCTTCCTTTTGGTTGTTTTTGGCATGTTGCACTGCTGTGAAGAGGAAATGGCTTGAGGCTGTTTGCCTTCTAATCCTGTGTAGCTGTTGGTAGGTGGGATATCTAGATGGTCAATATGGGAAGGTGCTTGAGCGTGTCCAGAGAAGGGCAATGAGGCTGGTGAGAGGCCTCGAGCACAAGCCCTATGAAGAGAGGCTGAGGGAGCTGGGATTGTTTAGCCTGGAGAAGAGGAGGCTATGGGGGGACCTTCTTGCTGTCTACAACTACCTGAAGGGTGGCTGTAGCCAGGAGGAGGTTGCTTTCTTCTCTCAGGCAACCAGCACCAGAACAAGAGGACACAGTCTCAAGCTGTTCCAGGGGAAGTTTAGGCTCGAGGTGAGGAGAAAGTTCTTGACTGAGAGAGTCATTGGCTACTGGAATGGGCTGCCCAGGGAGGTGGTAGAGTCAGCGTCCCTGGAGGTGTTCAAGGTGGGTTTGGATGTGGCACTTGGTGCCATGGTCTAGTCCTGAGGTCTGTGGTAACGGGTTGGACTTGATGATCTTGGAGGTCTCTTCCAACCTTGGTGATACTGTGATACTGTAATACATCACTTGTTAGCTCATGCTACCTCTGATTAAGGTATGGAAAAATTACCAGAGTGACATAAGAAATGTACACTGCTGTTGTCCAAAGAATTGAAGTATTTTTTGAAAGGGAAGATCTTTTAGAGGAAAAACATTTGTAAGAGATGGAGCTCAAAAGGCTCAGCTATTAAGGTACACTTGTCTGGCAAGCTGCAGTATAGTCTGGGATACACTCAGTCTGGCTTCAAACTAGTTAGCTATGGTGCAGGCAACAGTGGAAGGAATTCTGTGTGCTAAATGTGTGCATTTACCCATCTTCTAGGGTTCTGCATGGCCACAGAGCCATGTGGCAGGGCTGCAGCTTCACTCTGAGTGCAGCCAAGCTGCTTCTGCTGGCTGAAAGAGCTGCATCCAGGTGTTCATGGCTGTAGCAGCAGCAAATTCCCCTCGCAAGGGACATGACACAGTAGGAGTTAAAGGTGCACAAGGGCAATAGTAGATTCATAGGTTAGGTTTGATGCAGTTCAGTTCCTTGCCAGTGTTTGATTGGTGTGTGTTTTCCTCTCTGTTGTTAACTTCTCTGTTTCTTTTGGTAGCTCAAGGAATGCATCAGGGCGTTGGACCAGGAACATGCACATACTCCTTTCCGGCAAAGCAAATTAACTCAGGTAAAAAGCAGAAAGGCAGCAGTAGAGGTTTACCTGATGACTGCTAAATAAATAAATAAATCTAAAAAGGCATAATTCAAATAACTGCTATTAAATCCTTGAATGAGAAAAAAAAAAACCATTTGACTACTGCAAATGTTAATTTTAATGATAATCACAGAATCAAGGCCAAATGCCAGTTCCCTCAGTCAGTTCTGGGAGCTGGCATGGTAAAGAAAAAAAGAAACACAAAAAACAATACCAAACAAAAGCCCTCTCTCCACCCAGTCTGCACCAGTCTGGCAACTGCTGTGCAGTAAAAGTCCCGGGAGTTCTTATCAATGTTTTTTCACCTCAGTTGTAACATACGCTTTATTCCTTAAAACATATGGGCATACTTGGTGGCATCTGGTGCAAGGGCTTGTTTGGAGCCCTGATTAGCACTCTTATTAATTTCACACTGTAAACAAAGAATTTTAAGGCAAATTGAGACAAGAAGATTACTATCTTTATCCTCCCCCCCAAGTGTAACTATGCATCGCCTGATTCACGTCACTGTGCACATCGCTCACTTAGGGGAAATACAAGGTGCATGAATTGCTAGGAAACTTCTTCTTTTCCTTCAAACCCTAGGTGCTAAAGGATTCTTTCATTGGTAATTCCAAGACCTGTATGATAGCAAATGTCTCACCCAGCCATGTAGCTACTGAGCATACCCTGAACACTTTACGATATGCTGACAGGTAGGTGATGAAACTCAATGCCACCAATGTAAAAAGCACAAAGGAAAAAAAGGTAATGTGTGATGCTTGCTGTTACTTTTTATTTTGGTTGCATTGGGATTTAGGCAAGAAATGCCATTTTCACAATGCAAAGAAAATGTCTTCAGCTGTTTCAGTGCTTGCCCTTGGACTTCTCTGGGTCTTGTGAATCCTTTGTGGTGACAGCTTTCAGTAATGAGAATATCAGAGTGCTCCCTGTAACTGCAGGATTACTAACCTCACCAATCAGTTATTTTTGGTTTAGTTTTGTATTGTAGTTCTGCCTAGAATGTGTAGAAGTCCTTCACCCTCGGTCCTGCACAGAAGGAGGTGAATCTCAAACTGTGCAGTGGTGAGGCAGAGAAGACCAGAGATGCTTAAGAGGACAAGCAGTAAAGGAAACAGTTGAGGGGATAGGGTGACAATGATTAAACAGCTCTTCACAGATGTAGTGATGAGTCTTATCCTGGAGCTACTGTGTCACCTAAGCTAATTTAGGCCCCACTGCAACTACTCCAAAAGCCTTACTTTGGGTCTTGTGGGACTCTGTGATGTGCTATGGCAAGAACTAGCTAGTTAGGAGCTGGCACTGTGCTGTGATGCATTATAAAGTTTGGAAATGCAACCCCTGTGCACTGAAACAGAGGCTCTCACTCATTTGACCTATTATGCACTGTTTAATGAAGCACTTCAGAATATTTCTGTAGACCTTTCCAGAATTCAGGCATTTTGGCAGAGGGGTTTTGATACCTGGGTGGATCCCTGACAATTAAAACAGAAATCAAGCTGCTGAACTGAGTGTTTAGCATGAGTTTGTTCTGAGGACACAGTTGTTTACTTCAAAGTGTGAAAACTTCTAAAGCCAGCCTCATTTGCAGGGTCAAAGAGTTGAAGAAAGGGATTAAATGTTCAACCCCTGTCACAAACAGACGTCAGACAGCTGGAAATGTATCTCCAAAACGCATCCAAAACCCTTCCTCTTTACCACTGGGGGAAAAGAGCTCCCCAAAGAAAGTGAAGCTAGGCCTTCAGCATCCCACGAATGCTGCAAAGACAAAGGCATGTCCTGCATCTATCCAGCCACCAAATGTCCCTTTTACCTCTACCCTAAGGGGAATCAACAAAGGAAATGCCTGCAAAGGAAATCCCAGCTCACCATGGTTTCACCACGCTAGTCCCCTTAAGGAAGTCCCACGGACAGTGCATCCCATGAAGAAAAGTGATGATCTGTCTCCCCACTCTGACAAAAATGCCAGTGTAAAAGATTTTATTATCAAAAATCCTGCTACAGCAGAAACAAAGGAGAGTGGCCAGAGAGACAAGTGTATGCAAGACAGACCACCTGTCCAGTGCCTGAAAGTGCAGACTGTGCAACCTGTTCAGAAACAGCTTGTTTCTAGAGATGATTTTTCCTTTAGAGGTGGCAGTCTGCCTTGCAACAGCAGACAGGAATGGGAAAACACCTTTGCTAAACAATCTGTTGAAACCTGGACAACTCTGCCTCCATTTCAGAAGGAAAGGGAAGAACACTTGCGTCTTTATCACCAGCAGTTTCAGCAGCCACCTATCCTACAGCAAAAAATGAACTATCAACCCCTTGAGAGGTTTTTGACACAATACACACCCCCAGAGATTAAAGTGAAGCCAGAGCTGAGCCTCAGTCTCACAGAAATACAGAGCAAAGAGGGGATGCAGATGGAAGATCCGGATGACAGTGATTTCAGTGAAGATTCTTTTTCACCTGGCTGCAGTCAAAAGAACATGAAAAGTGGAAACACTGACAAATGCAGTCAACATTCATTTTTCCTTCATCAGAGAGAACAGGGGACTGAAGAAGAGCAAAGAGGGAAAAGGCCGCAAGATTTATTTAAATATGCAATACCCATGCAAGAATATGAAGCAGACGACAGCTGGAACGGTAGTGAGGGCAGCCCAAAGACAGAGGAATCTATTCAAAGTGTAGGCAACAGCAAAACTCCATCAGACTGGAACTGTGACTTAACTATTGAGTCCTCTCCTAGCAATACTGCAGAAGAACCTTACTGCCTGCAGGAAGATCCTGCTTGTAACTGGAAGAATGTCAAAGATTTCCTAGCTGATCACAAACAGTACAAATCCAAGCACAAACGTCTCGTTTACTCCAGTGAAGCCACTTCAACTCCAGAGGAGGATGCTTCAAACTCCTATGTTTCTCATGCACTGAAGTCAGGAACTCCAGAATGCAGAGAGACTGACCACCAGCATGAAGCAGAGGATAAGTCTGCTTTGGATAGACAGGCTGCCCTTGTAGATGTCAAATGGAAAATGCAGAAAAATGGAGTTAACGGTTGTGAATCTTCCAGTTCTTACTCAGAACTCGTTTCTGAGCTTGTGACTCCTTTTTCAGTATCCCTTCTTGACCACAAGGAAACAGCTGATGCAGAGAAGGTGCCTTCGGACCGAGAGAAGCTTCCCCACATGAAGCAGATGTTGGACAGGCATATACAAGGCTCCCAGAACAGGCTTGAAGAAGAAGGTTGGCAGTGCACGAGAAGCAGAGCTCTGACAGACAGCATGTTGGAACTTGGGGAGCAGATGCGTCGTGGTGGAAGACACTGCCCTGCGCTGCGTTCTCCACAAACAGGGGACAAGTGGCTTTCACCTGCCTGCAGTGATGTGAAGGCATGCTGCTGCCTTCTAGGCTCAGGCTCATCCAAGCAAGGAGTGGCTGGATGTGACCCAACAGAAACATGTGCAGCTGAATCCCTGGGCTCCCGAGGGGAGAGAGAGTGGGTTTTGTTCCCCAGCAAGTCAATATGCAAAGAACACCCTGGTGGCAGGCAGCACGATAATGATGTTCAAGATAATACTGGTGATTCAGGGAAACCTAACACAAACCAAGGACTCAGTGTCGAGTCTGTGGCTCAGGAAATAAATGTTGATATGCCTGAAAAGAGCCCTGTCTCAGCTGCATCGTGCTTTCTCAACGCAGGACATGAGGATCATGTGGTCCAGTCCCCCTCTCAAGAAAGCAGCCTGCTGTTGCAGCCCAAGTCAGGACTCAGGAATGAGGACTTCTGTCATCCTGAAGACCCAGCAGAGTCATCACTCAGCAACGAAGAATTAGCAGCGCTGGAAAAAAAGTTTTGGCAGAGTATTTTTACACAAGAGACTTTTGCTGCAGATTCAGGATTTGCAGCCCAAGATAGTAAGCTGTTAGCAAACGCCAAGAGCCCCTCGGGCGTCTCGAGCAGCAGCTTTCCAGTTCCTACGTCAGAGGTGGGGAGATGGCAGAGGGAAGCTCTGGAAAAGGCACAGTAAGTCTTGCTCATCACTGATGTTTGCCACAAAGCTTAGAAATTCTAGACATGACACATTCTTCTTTCTCTGTATATTGCACTCATATGTGCTTCAAAAGTTATGACAAATCAACCTGTCAAATAATTAAGCTTAATCATAATGAACAGTGATTATCTTATAAATATGTGATTGAATTATTTAATGTTATTTCAAAACATCTCACTAGAAGCCATTTTTTCTATTAGAGCTTCCTAGGATAACACTAGAGGAATGAATACTGTAATACAAACTGCAGTTCTCAGTAACTAATTGGCTGCTTGTATGCTGTAAATTATCTGAACTACATGGTAACTTCCAATTAAGGATCAAGTGACAGCTGTTCTATGCCTGTGGAAAGAAGAATAGGTAGAGCAGCTGCGTAGATGGAAAGGTTCAAAGTATCATGAGCTGCCACTCCCAGCTCCCACAGACTCATGTCACTGAAGACATTGTTGGTTGGAGAAACCTGCTCAGAGGAGTAAGCAGCAGCACTGCCTTCCCCCTCTACCTGTCTTTCACCACAATTACTTTCAGCCTCATGGTTGTAAGCCATTTAACTGGCTAATTAGACATTTTTTTTCCTCCTAGATTGTACTGTGGTAGAAAGCCATAGGTGCCCCTGTGAGAGGCTCACACCTCTCTGAGCAATCCTAAGTCATCTTTAACCCCAAGCTGATGCAGTTAAGTGCACTTCATGGAGCAGTGGCATGCACTTCCTGAATGCCAGAAGCACAGGGCAGCAAGGCTTCCTCTGGGTTATTCCTCCTCCTGAAAGGTTTGAGGCCAGTGGTAATTTATGGGTAGTGCAGCAGGCTGTGTAACCACCTGTCTGTTGTGCTCACCAGACAGGCTGTGATTCGAGCCCACCGGCAGCAGCTGGATGAAATGGCATCCTTGTGCTTCCAGGAAGAGTGCTTGATAAATCAGATGTCAGCAACAGTAAGTGTTTCAGATGACTTCAGAGCCCATTGAACCTGCAAAAATTAATCTCAAAGGTTATTAGCTTGCCTAAGTGATATGACATCTCTCGTCAGTTCTTCCTCACATTCCTCATTGTCTCCCTGAGCCCTAGGAGAGGCCACTCATTTTCATGGCCTGAATGTGTCTTTGCCAGTTTCCATACTGTCATGTCCCTGGGGAAGAAAGAGACTTATGGGCCAATTCTGAACTGCTTGTCTTGGTTAGCTTTCTAGTGTCATGGGTACAGAATCACAGATTCACAGAACTGAGGCTGGAATAGACCTCTGAGATCAAGTCCAGCCTATAACCCAACACCACCACATTGACTAGACCATGTCACCAAGTGCCACATCCAATCTTCCCTTAAACACCTCTAGGGAAAGCGACTCCACCACCTCCCTGGGTAGTCTATTCTAGTGTCTAATTGCCCTTTCCATAACAGAGTGCTTCCTAACATCTAACCTAAACCTCCCCTGGCACAGCTTCAGACCATGCCCTCTTGTCCTGTCACATGTTGCTTGGGAGAACAGCCTGACCCCCACCTTACTACAACTTCCCTTCAGGTAGTTCTATAGCATGTAATGTACCCCAAATCTTCCTTTCTCTGTTCCTTTCTCCCAAACTCCCTCAGCCTCTCCTTTAAGACTTACCCTCCAATTCCTTCACCAGTCTCCAGGCAGTTTGATATAGTACCAGATTATATCAAACAGGATACATTTCCATGTGACCACCTTCTCCTTACAGGCTGGAGCAAGCAAATCAATACCATAGAAAACAGCACAGCCCCAAAGCTGGGATCTTGCAGTTGGTAGTGCAGTGCCACATTATCTTTTCCTTGTGGGAGACCCATAAATTCTGAGTCTTGTGGCAGAGAATGCTGTGATACAAAGCAATCTTTTTTTCTTTTTTTTCAGACTGTTCTTCCTAAATCTGTTGGGTTTTGGACACCAAACCCACCTCTCTATTTGTTTGCCCCTTGCAGCAAGCAACCATTTTGTGGCTAGCAGAATTACAATCTTGGCAGATCTTCCCAGCAATGAATAGCTTCTGTCTTGTGTATTTCACAAGATGACCTTTCTTTGGCAAGTGAACTCAGACTGGACTTCCTGCACCTCTTTTTCTGTTTCCACTTCCAGATGGTTGCAGCTTTTCCAGCCATAAAACTTTGGCCCCAGGAGACTCCTTCCTCTGGAGGGCCACCTACTGAACCAATCAGTATTTAAAGTGCTTTAGACATGTTATGGGCAAGTCTTCATTAGTCCTGACATCCCCTGCAAGAAAAAGACACGATGCACAAGAGAGCTGGAGTCCTGCCAAATAAGATTCTAAATGACTGCTTTTGCATGTGGGAGCAGCTGAAGTCCCTAGCCCTGAAGACACGGTCACCTCTGAGTTTCTTAGAAACTGTGGCACAAAAATGCTTTCTGAGCAACTGGACACAGATCTGCCTTAAAAACAACTGCCCCTGTTTCAATTTTAGTCATAGTTCATGTGAGTTTTGATCTGTGTGACAGGCTGCTATGGAAGGTAGGACTGCTGTGGGCTAAGGTTATGCACACTGCTGATACTTCTCCTGCCCTTCACAGTACACCTGTAGCCATGGGTTGGCCTGGCCCTGCGACCCAATGTGAGATAACTCCCTCCACCTTCTAATAATGGGCTGTTATATCTGACTGATGCGTGGCACAGATTACTGTTTTCATGACTTAGATCCAGCATGAGAGGTGTCAGTGGCAGAGTTGAGTACAGTGTAGAGCTGCCTCTCAGATGAACAGTGCTTTTGGAAAGCTAACCTGTGTAGAAGGGCAGTAAGAGGGGCTTTACACATTTTTATGTTTAAACCATTGCACTAGCTCTAATTCCACCGAGAGATAAAACTTACCGAAGTGAACCTCAATGTTTAGAGGTGTTGACCTTTTGTGAGGGCCAGGACTTTACTACAGGAACACTGATTTAATGTATCACACTGCAAAATGTAAAATGTGCTCTTGTGTATGGCTATAGTGCATAAAATATTCTTATTTTCTCCAACCCAGTCCTACTGTTGTTCCCTAAACTTGCCTTTTGCCTTCTCTACCAGGACTTTCAGAGCTTGGTGACCAAGCTGGATGAAATATTAGTGCTGAAGTCGAAGTGCATCCAAAGAATGCGAGCCCAGCTCCAGCTCTGTTTAGCCTCTCCTAGCCTTGATGTGCCCTTGCAAGTACTTCCTGCAGTTTAGACCTTTTCTTACAGATGCACAGCAATAGCTATGTAAGCAGCCAGTGCTTCACCACACTTGGTAATGTGGAGTGTGGGTGGGTAGGGGATAACTTTTGGTTTGATTTGTGTGATGAGTAGTGTGTATTTCCAGATAAGAAGTCTGAGTAAAGGAGAGATGACTACTTGACACCACAAGCTTTTGTATTTCCTTAATGCCAGTAAGCCATGTTCTTAAGAGTGGCATTTCGGCAGCCTTTAAATACCTCACTAGGCAGCTGGCAGCCCTGTCCACAGTATTCATAGCAGCTTCTCACGTGTTAAAGCTTCTCATGTGTTGCAAACAAAATGAGGGGGAAGCAAACCCACTTGGAAGCCAAACACAGGTCTGATGCTCAAAAGCCATCCAGAAAAGCACTTGCAAGCAGAGTCCAGGAAAGGCTGAAGAGTCACTGTTTGCTAAGTACATGAATGTAACTAGGTTGTAAGTAAAAGTAAGTCACAGCAGAGCAAGAAGTGCTGCTGCTTTCACAAAGAAGGCCATTGCTGCATTTCTTCTTTGCTTGGGACAAATGCTCCCAAGCGCCTAAAGATGCTGCTTAAGTAATGAATGACTTAGGAGGGATTCTATACCAGAGGTTCATCTTGGCAAGTTAATAAGCCTGTGGGTTTCATACTGCTGCTAATAGTGGAATGCCAGCAGCTGACCTGCTGCAGATGATCTCTGCACTGCAGCACTTGTCCATATGGACAGAATTCATTTTTCACGTTAAAAGAGGGTTTGGTTAGAGGCAGTGGGGTTTTGAAAGATGATACTTGAATTAAGAACTACAGAATCATCAGCAGGAGCCCTGCAAAAGCTCTGCTACCTCCATCACATCTGAACTGCAGAAGTCCACTTGCTGAAGATGCAAATGGCCTTTAAACACACTTAGCTGACAACATGCTGTGAGTGCTCCCACTTCAAAATTAGAACTGTTGCAGCACATCAGGCTATTTTGGTGGCTCCACAGTACTGTCTACAGTAGCTCAAAGCCTGCTCAGTAGCCAGAAATACCAACCGTAAGGGGACACTTCTGTCTGGCCAGATGTACATTTTTACTGCCTGCTTCTTCAGCTACCCAAGGACCCCAGCCTTGGCGCAGGGGTAGTACAGTAATTGCAGTGACAGTCAAGTCACACAGTCTAGCTCAGGGGAACAGAAATGCAAGAGGAATGTAACAGCACAGAGTCCCACATCAGTGCCCTGACTGTTGTGGGATGTGTCAACTCTGGTTAATCTCCATCTTGCATTTGAGAGTGGCTTACTCAGTGGGGCAGACAGCAGAGTCCCTGTAGGGTCATAGTTTATGACTCTCAAGGTGGTTGTGTCCAGGTTACAGGTCAGCAGCAAGTCACACCTGAACCTTGATGTCCCAGCTCCCCTTTTCAGAAGCTTTCCTTGCCTAGAGGAATGAGGCTTCCAGGAGCAAGACTTGGTTGCAGTGGTATTTCGGTGTTTGTGCAGATCAGCAGTGCTTGATAGCCACCAAAGAGCTGCTAACAAAGAGGGACAGTTAAAACTGTGGAGGGAAGAGCACACATTGAAACCAGCTCCCTGTTAAAACAACTTCTGCTGCCTGGGGCCAAGGACAGCATTCCTCTGTCTAGGGGCAGAACATGTGACAGTAGTGTGGTCCTGTATCATCTGAAAGCATAAATGGATATAAGCAACTACAATGGTTTCCCCAGCACTTTTTCAACAAGAATCCAGAAAACAGGAGAAAAATTTCCCCTCCCTGTACACTGACATGTGGGAGATGAGTTTTGATTAATGGTACTTACAGGCTTTGAAAGAGCAGCTCAGCAAAGTATGTTCACAGACATTTTACATCTCTTGCTCCAGCTGGCACTTTCTAAAGTAACACACCTGGAACAACCATTCACAAAACCAATAGTGACACGTCCTAGTCCCTCTATTTTCAGAGGCAGCTGTAGCAAGACAGATAAGTGACCAAAGATTTTCATGAGCAGAGGCAATGGGAGTTTAAGTCAGCTACCAATTCTCAGCTACCTGTGCTCCTGTGAATAAAGAAAATCTGTCTGGCAGATCATAGCCTCAGGGCAGGGTCCCAGAGCAGGAACTCTTTGCTTACAACAGGAGTGATCAGGCCGGTGAAACTACTACACAAAACCCACCCCCACCACTGTTTTCTGAAGTCTGACAATCTTTAGCTGGAACCATCCAGCCAAGCCACAAAGCTCAATCTTCTTGTATGTAATATTTTATTATCAATTTGTTTTAGAAGTTTACTTTTCCTTACTGAATGTGACACTTGACTAAAACAAAGCAGCCCTGGCTGTCCAAATCCACCCATCCTTGGTTGTAAAAGGGCTGTGAAGATCTCTGAAGTGCTGCATGCCCAAGAGGTGCCAAAACTGAGCTCCTGGTGTGTAATGGAAACTACCAAAGCTACTGTCAAAAAAGGGAAATACTCATTTCTCCACTCTTATTACCTAGATGCTGCTTTAGTTAGTGTGTGAAAATGTTTTAAGTTATCATTTTATAAGTTTGGTTTTGTACTGACACCTAATATGAACAGTTCTCAATTCAACTGGAGTATGCAAGAGTGTTTGCTATTAGGGCAGCCTAAGAGAGCCTGGCCCCCTACAATCAAATACTGAACCAAAAATGTGCTCACTTTTGTACTTAAGTCCAACAAAGACTATTGACACTCATGACAGACGCTTAATATTTTATTTGAATAACTGACATTATATGAAATAAAACTGAATTTACTACACAACTCTGGTAAAATTTATTTTAAAGTAACTATCAACAAACCACTTATTTGTTTGATTGCAATTTATGTGGAGCTGGGAAAATCCCCTTGTCATCTGGCCCACTGACTTAGCTGGTGTCTCAGAAGCTGTCCCTCCAGCCACCAGACCTCAACAGGCTGTGGTGGCAGCAACAGAATGACCCTTGCACCAGGTTTTGCTGTTCTGCTGGCTCCAGTCTCCCTAACATGGAGAGCTGTCCAGCCACACGCTGAGCAGAAAAGCTGCAGGTGCAAGCTCTAGGGCTAATGACCTGTCTGGGGGTACTCCAGAGCTCAGACGTGGCAGGAGCCACCAGGACAGCATCAGCAAGCCTCAGTGCATGCTGGGGGCACCTGCAGCTTCTGCTTCCTGACAAATTTAAGAATCCCCAAAAGACGCCCTTAAAACAAGGCAGTGATCACAGCAGCACCTCTCATCCCACCAGCTCTCCAGCCATATGCATGCAGAGTGGGAGGCCTCTGCTGCTCTATGGGTGACAGTTTCTCAGCATCAGAAGCCTTTACCAGGCATCCGCTTTCCAAAACCTTCATGAGGTAGCTCAGGACATTTTCTAGCTCAAAGCACAACCACCCGTTTTGACTCCACCTCTACGCTTCTCTCAAACTTTTCCTCAAGGGCAACCAGCCCTTTGCTACCTGATAGCAGCTACTGCAAGAAGGCAGCACAAGTTCTGACAAAGTGAAGACAGTGCCATGTCCCTGGTACAAAAATCTATCTGCTAAAAAACCTTAAGGAAAAGCCCTAAGGGACACACTCATCTTCTCACCAGGTAGTAGCAGGGTGGGCCCAGCCTTGCAGCAGTCATCAGCAGGGCCTCCCCCTATCCTGGCTGAACTTTGTTCCTAACTGCACAGGACAGAATGACAGTACCAGAGTAACTAGCAACGCACAGTGCTCAGAACAACATTCAAGTCTAACTACAATGTGCCATTTATTACATGTCTTCAGAAGCACCTCTTCCTAAGCCACCAGGTTAATCCTCTCACTCCTCACTCTTTCCTTCTGTGAGAAGCCATGCTCAGAAACAGGCTTCCAGCCTTCATTCACCCAGGCACGTAAATCCTCGTGATGCAAGAGCAGCATAACCTGAGAAGACACAGACAGCATCTCTCTGAAAGCAGATCATCTTCACATGTATCAGTTCCCATCCTCACAGCTCTGCTCTCACCTCTACAAGTGTCCAAAACCATGGTGGTTACTCTAGTGGGGTTAAGAGACAGCCCCTGCACAGGCACTGTGAAAAAGCTTCACACATATTAACACTACCAAAGACATTAAAAAAATTGATTTATCTTTTTCTTCACTGGCAAGACCTTTTGCTCTTCAAGACTGTCTAGTACCAGAGAGGGACTTGCTGTGATACAAATTCTGAGAAACAAGCAACACAAGAGAGTGCTCTCATCAGCAACTGTAAAAAAGCCTGAGCTTTGTTTTCCAGCTTCTCTGTTGATTCAAGAACCCCATTTCCTTGTTTCAAACTGTCACATCTCTCACGTGGGAAGGAATGCTGGGCACCTGCTTTACCTGCACTCAGAAGCAGCAGCTGCTGACCCACCAGCTCAGTGCTACAGGACTCAATGCAAGGCAATCAGCCTTTGTCCTACTCGTGATCCAGCTCCACATCTCCTAGATACTTTCCAGCTACATCTCTCCTCAAATCATTTTGTTTTACATAAAGGTCTATAATTAGCACAGTCAAGAACCTCACAAAGAATCCCCAAGAGTTAATGCAGATAGCATGTTTTGGTTGTACAAAGTTAATCACATAATGGAGACAAAAGCCATCTCCTCTGGGTCCTTGAGGAGCTAAATCCTCCTACCAAAAAAAAAAAAAAAGAAAACCAGAATGAGGCAATGAGCTGAGCTATTATCCCCTCTCAGCGTCCAGTGCTCCCAGTTCTATGCTCTAACATGGGTTTGGAACCCTAGGCTTGGTTTTTGCAACAAGACAAAAAAGCCACAGAAAAAAGCAGCAGGTTCCATCACTGCAGCTCCCTGCCTGGAGACCTCCAGATGTTCTGCCCAAGTCACACTGTTCATGCATGGTCACTGGAGCAGGCAGCACCTGGGTGGGCAGGATCCAGCAAGTTCTTCACCTGCAGAGCAAGAGAGGGGAACCATGACACTGGGAGTTGCATTTGAGGGTTTTATTAGTTGTTGTTCTGCAGAATCAAAATATTTAGCAGATTACTTCAAAGATTCCTCAAGACTGATGATATTTTATGTATTCAGAACTTGAACAATGTACAACATAATACTCTGAACTATGAAAACCAACCCAAAATCTGGTTTCTAGTACTAGATGTTATTATGTAATTCTACAGCACTGTGAAAAATAGAACTAATGCAGTGAGTTTATTTTAAAGAAAGTGCTTGAAAGAAACCTCCTGCATAACACTGAGTATTACTTAAACCAAAAAGCTAACTGATTTCCTATGAGGGCATTGTCTTAAATATCCTACAAGCCTGGGGGATTAAGAATACCAAACCCCATCTCTCTGTCTTCAGGTTCAAGAACCAACACAAGCTGTAGGTCCAGGCAGAATTCACAGCTTACCTATGTCAAGAGAACTTACACACCACTCAGCACTGGATGCTTTATGTCTGGCAGAACTGTTGGATGCATGGATTTTAAAAACACAAAGGAAAAAAAAAAAAGAAAAAGAAAAGAAAAAAGGAACAGCGTCTTTCTTTATGCATAGCAACAGTTCCTGAACCAGTGTTTCACTAAGTTAAAAACTAACTTTCAACCAAAACTCCATTGCACTAAAGGTCAAATTTAACCAGTTAAATCTGGGCTGTGACACAGTCAAGTAATTCAGTACAAGCAGACACATTAAAAGCAGCTTCAAAGAACCAAAGTATCCTAGTTTCAGAACCAACTCAATTTCTTCTGTCCAACTCCAGTGCAACAATAATGGGGGGAAACCACTCCTGTCTCTACCTATGTACAATTACAGTAGAGGTTGGGCAGTCTAAACTCTCCGTGGCCAAGCTGGAAAAAGGAAACTTATGAAAGGACACTTTAAAAATTTAAGAAAGAAAGTTGGCTCCCAGTGGAAAGAGAAATGCTGGAGTGATGCACGCAGACAGGCTTGCACAGTCACTCTCCTATGTATGCAAAAAGCTGGACTCCTTCCTGCCCAGAGCAAGTCACACTGCATGTGAAGGTGGCGGGGCTGGTCCTGCTCCATTGCACGCCAGGAATCCAGGAATGTGTTTTCAGCTGGCTCCTGCACGAGCCATTAGATCTTCCAAAGCGTTGTGTTGGTCGTTGTTATGTAATAATAAGACCTCCTTAATGTCTTTTAATTCAAACCCCATTTCTTTAAATTGACTCATTAGCTGGAGAAGTTCTGTGATCTGAAAGACACAGATAGTCCATTATTTGCAAGAGAAAAGACTGCTAGGTGGAGGTTTAGCACAGAGTTTGTCTTCAGCAACCAGGCAGCCTGTGGGGTGGACTCCTCCTCTCCAAGCACAGCCCATTCTAGCTTCACTTGGAGAAAGTCAATTCACACCACCACCAGTGGATCTTTGGGTGCAGCAGTCTGCAGAGCCAAATCCTCAACCTCCTGTGTCTGCAGTCCCGCATGTCCAACATCTTCTTCAACAAGGCCACCAATGCTCAGCCTCTGGGGGTGTCCCTCTTTGCAACAGGAAATTTAGCAGCCTGGCCCGATTTGGGGTCCCCAAAATGGTGATTGATGGCAGCACTCTGCTCCCTCAACCAGCATCTCCTATTGCATCTGATTTTTTTTTAAAGTAGCCCTTGCTACGGATTGGTTTCTCAGGTCTAGAGCAAACTTAGAGGATAAGCA
Organism: Eubucco bourcierii; assembly: GCA_013396675.1. NCBI lineage: Eukaryota > Metazoa > Chordata > Aves > Piciformes > Ramphastidae > Eubucco > Eubucco bourcierii. The sequence continues at coordinate 34,621 of VWZE01016935.1, forward strand.
CGACCTCTACTCAACACAACGCACACAATACTGCTAAGAGCAACCATGAATCCTCTCTGAGCGTTGGGAAAATAACATGACAGGAAGTGATGGGGACCATCAGACTTCTATGAACCCTCTGCCACTTGCTCTGTTTCTGCTCCACTCCAGGGGAAAGAAAAACACAAAACTGAGTAAACAGGCTGAAACGGACGATAGGGAGATTAGCCATTTCCAATTTGGGGGTTAAGCCAGAAGCAAGTATGTTTCTTGAACCCAGTTACTTCTGTTTTCACACTGTTGTTCCTCTGTCTGCAAGTTGATCATCAAGTGTGAGAAAGGCAGGAAAGTATATACGTGTCTGGGGGTGAGAGGGCTATGTCTCTAAGTATTTAACAACTTGGCTGTAAAGTTTAGAAGATTCTGCTGTCCTTTGCCCTGGTTCCCTGCTCCTTCCTCTGTACCTCTGGCACGTGTAAAGCAGCCAGACAACAAAACAGATTCCAAAAGCCTATTTTCCCAGCTCCTTCAGAGCAAGCTATAACCCAATTTGCTGAGCAGCCAGGAACATGGTTTTGTACAGGTAAGAAAATTCACAGCCAGAGTAGGCTGGCAGGGTTTGAGAAAGAATTTGCTACCTCAAGCACCTCACCCCTAAGAGAACTCTAGTTCTACAAAATATACTCACTTTATCACCACAAGGATGCCCCTTGGCAGTCAGTTTCGGAAACAGAACAGCATCACCATGAAAGCCAGAATTACACCAGCCAGAGGAACTGCTGGTGGAATTCTTTTCCACGGTGCCCCTTCTACTGCTTAGTACATCATACCCTCACCTTGTCTTCTGAACACTGGTGCATTTCCAAAGCTGCTTCAACAAGAAGTGGATCAAAGCCCTTCTCACAAAGCTGTCCATGTGCAAACAAGTAATCCAAAACCTATGGGGAGTGGAGAAAAGAAATTAGGTTTGCAGAATGACAGTGATAGCACACAATTGAACACCACCTCTGTACAGGCAGAGAGGCCGAGAACAACTCTATCCCAGGTTTCACTATAGGCTGAGATAAATGTCCTATCTACTAGAGGCAGGATGCTTTCACTATGCAAGAACTTGTTCAGGGAAAACAGACAAGCCCTTATGTCCTCCTGTGCATCCCCACCGGCTCTGAACATCGTCTTTCACTCTACTCAAAGCAGTCTCAGAAACTTGTATTTGTTTCCCTGCCTGATCACCCAGCAGAAAGCAGAAGCTTAACTGTGTTTTTCACAGTACAAGTTTTTAAAGTGAAACTGTAAGTCCAGCAGTCAAGACAGGACAGCTTTTAACTTCCTCTCAGCCACAAGAGCTGATGCAATCCGAGTGCAGTCAGCCTTCAAAGATCACCTCAGTACAGTGGTGATTGAGCTCCAAACCCAAGTTCACACCCCTGGAAAATGCTGACAAGCTTCTTATTTATTCTCAGCTTCCAGAGCTGCAAGGAAAAGTCAGATAGGCAATACCGAGTGTGTGAAAGAAAGCAGCCTGCAAATGCAGCAGGATTCAGTGTCACCCTCCTAAGGGGCATTTTGTTCATCTGATACTACGGTTCCTTCCAGCACACAGTTTAAAATGCTCAGTGCCTAAGGCAGTGGAGCAAGCTGGTCAGCTCTACAAGCACAAGTCACTGGGACACTCCTCCTCCCCAGGCAAAGTCCCAACAGACCGGTGATGTACAGCACCCACCTGGCCTTGGGGCAGCACGGAAAGCTTGACCACACTCTCCATATTTTAAAACGTTTGCTTGAAGTAGATCTAAGCCCCAGAGCCACACTTCACCCTGCAGTGCTTTATGCTTTGTGACCTGGTTTTAGCAAGTGTTTGCAGCAACACAGAAGACAGGAAGCACCACAACCACAAAAGAAAGTCGGTCAGTGGTGCATTGACAGAGCTTTTCAGGGCTTTCTTAAGCCTTTAGAGGCAAATTTTTCTACAAGGAGACACCAGCATTGTCAAGTATTTGCACTAAGAAAAAGGGAAGATGGCTGCTTTCTTGTGATACAGCACTAAGTGTAGAGTTATACTAAGCTTCCCCCAGACAGCATCGTGGCTCTCAGGACAGTCCAGTACCTCGCCCAGGTTCACATGGAGCTAAGGGTCCATCCCAGGCTCAGTGTAGCTCTGACAGAGCAGCCGTAGGTGGGGCTGACTCTAGCGGTCTCTCATCAGAAACATAGACATACACTCTTCAGTTTTGGGAGCCTTTACTGCCAGGTGACAACTTCTCTAGCAGTTAATACTGCAGCAGCTACAAGCTGCAATTCCCTGTTAGAACAGAAGTACCTCCCTAACTGTTTGCAAAGCCAAGGTTGTTTTTTGGCAGAACTGGCATCCAAATAACAATTTCTTTCCTGCAGCACAAGCTCTTACCTGGTCTATGTTCTGTCCCTTCTTCTTCATGGCTTTCAGAACGTTTTCAGGCGAGTACCCCATGTTGACGACCGTCTCTATGCACTGCCTCTCACTAGCAGAGAGGGTCTGCTGTAGCTCAGGAGCAGGGACACTCAACTGCTTTGTGCAGCTGGTGTTATTGGGCACTTTAGACACTGGGAAATTTTGGTGTGTTACCTAAAGGTGAAAACCCAGAGGCTGAGGTAAGATGACGGTCATCTTCTGCATCCCCATATCCTGCTTCTGGCTACTGCAGAGCCAGGACACCCGGTGTAATTAATCCAACTTTGGGAAGTTACACATTGCCAGGATGAACCAAGCAGTGCACAGTCTGACCACCATATTCCTTTTACCCACAAAACAACAATCAGCATATCACATTCTTCACAGTATACTCTCTCCTATCAGCGGGACTAAAACTTTCCAAATACTCAGGCTTTGCTACAGTGAAGGTCCTAATGATATGGCCAGACTCTGTACCCCAGAAGAAGCTGGAGATTGCTTCCTTCACCAAAGTTTACTCATCATCTGTGATTTTTTTGTACTGAAAAGAACACTGCTTCTGTAACTTACCACAGGGATTTCTGTTTCCTTGTAGTCTGGGTGTACCTGTTGGACAACACATGAATAAGATGACTATAAACATTATGCACTGGTGAACAGAATTTGCTACAGCTAGGGAAGAAAGGTTTTAAGAGAGCGATCTGGGAGTAAATCTGCCAAACCAGGGGAGACTTCTGGTCTCATCAGGATTCTACATCGGAGATGTAGATATTAAGCAGTTGTGTGTTGTCACAGAGTAGCCATGAAAAGTATTGTTTCTTTTCTTAGGACTCTACAGACAGATTATACTTCAGGAAGGATGTGTGTTCCCCTCAGAATAATTGTAAGCTTGTTTACTCTGTCACTGTAACAGTTACATGTTAATACAGCTCAGTGTAACACACTGGCTCCTGTTCATCTCTTGACCCAACATGGCCTGAAAAAGTGATAACTCTGAAGTCTAAAGACTCACTTTTGCCTAGATTTCACTTTTTGACCATAAGAAGGGATAAGAGAAACATATAACTCTTTTCTCCTCTCAAAACACTGCATTTCCTTTCCCATATATGAGTACTGTGGCACACTGTTAAAAGAGCACGTGATTTTTCTACCAATGCCCAACATTTGGCCCAATTCCCAGTACACCACTGAAACTGGGTAACATACCCTGCCATACACCTGCTCCATTTCTGAAAAGCCAGAAATGGAGCAGGTGAAATGCCCCATCCTCCCATCACCAGAGATTCCTCTAAATAAATTGCTTCTTACTAGTCAGGTCTTCGCTGACCAGCTTTGTGTTTAACTCTATCCTGATGTGCTCACTAGTTATTTCTCCCCCTGCCAATGGTGAAAAAAAGTAAGGCAGTGACCTTCAACACGAGAGGAGATGGGACCATCCAGGATAGAATCAGGGCAGCCTTGGAGAAATCACAGGTTTACTTCCACCTAAAAAAATTCTACATCCAGTTCACTGGTAAAACAAACGCCAGTGCTAACTCCAAATCTAAAGTTACAATTTCTAGTCCTGGAGAAAAACAAAACAGTTATACATAAAATCACTGTGGAAGACGCTGGGAAACATAACTGGCCTGAGTTTTTCTGAAATTGTCAGGCTTATTTTTGTGCAGCCTTGAAAAGAAGGGGTGCATAATGCTTCTGCTCCCAGATACCAGGATTACTGTGATTTATTGAGGATTTTTGTTACGTTTGTTCCAATTTCTTGCTGCTCAGCTGTCATTTTCCAGCCACTGGAACCATATTGTGGAAACATGAAACAAGAATCATCTGAAGTCTTGGAATTTAAACAGAAAGAACTAGTAGCGTCAGCATATCTATTTCTTGGTTTTCTACTTCCAAAGCAGAAATAGTTTCAAACGAAGATCTTTATTATTTCTCCTAGTAAGTCTATTTTTGTTTGGTTGTTTCATCAGTTCCTGTCTTCCCTTACAACATCCTCAAGAATACACCTTTCCTCTTGAACTTTAATAAGTTTTAATCCAGTGAAGAGATTGGAAAATTCTGGATTTGAAATTCACGGAAAGTTTAACCATCTGAATGCCCAACTATCTCTTTTTAAGTGAGAATGTTAACTCCTACAGATGTACCGCACTGAGCTACGTCGCACAGCTGCCTCCCAAACTTGTGCTCTGTAGCCATGAGCAGCTGCTCACAACACTGCTGCTCCTGATATTTAATATATTAAATGTGTTCCATCCATCAATAAACAGCTGCTCTGCTGTGCTCTGACACAGACTGGCTGTAAGAACATGTGTTTTGCAATTAACAGTGCATTTACCTAAACCTGAAGAGAGGTGAAAGGAGAGAAGCAGTGTCACTTATTTCAGAGCACCTGGTGTCACACAAAAACCTACAGTAAGCCAGTAAGACCACAGAACCACTGCTTACAGCAGACAGAAGAACCCACATGACTTCAGAGCCAGCCAGAGGATTTGACTGCATAACTTTCATCAAGCTTTCTGAGTATCCACATCCAGATCTTAAGTTCTTTGGAAAGAAGCCTACAAGCTCACTCAATGACTGCTGTTACTCACAGAGGCAAAGACAACAGCTGGCGTGAAGTGTCCTCAAAATAATTTTAGCATTTGTTGCAAGTTTGAGGAAATAAAGTGTCAACTTCCTGTCTCAGACCTGTACAGTAACCATCTGCAACATCAGTGAACGGAGATGATCTGCAAGACTGGTTTTGGTATCCACCAAGCAATCCTGCTACCCTCCTTCACAAAGAAGAGGGTACACTTCAAATCACCATCATTTGCTTCCATTAGATTTCAAAGGATCTCAGTAAGAAAATTAATTTTAAAACCACAAATATTTCACCTCCAGGTCAACTGCAGACACTTCTTTCTTTCCTGAAGAGTTACGAACATCTGTGTTGTTCTATCTATTACTGCTTCTATTCCCACATTCACCATTACTTCCAGCAAATAAATAAACAAGCTGAAGTACAAATCTGTAAAAGACTTAACTCAAAACTCTATAGCACTTCAGAATCCATCTCAGTTGTGTTAAGACAAAATGCAGAACTTTACAAAAGGTATCTTACATGCTAGGGTCAAAGGTATGCATCTAACTATAAACAAAAAAGCTGAAAAACTGGAAGAGAAAAATCAACAGAACTGGTCTAAATGTATCAGATTTTGAGGGAAAACTGCAGAGTAGTAATCTGAAGTTCAGAACTGACAGTATGAAGTTCTGATGGATTGATCAATTTGCTTAGTAAATTAAGAGGATCTACACATGATTCTCATTAAATGAAACTAACCCCAGGGCATTTTAGAAGAAATGTTTACCTCCACATCTCCCCAGCAACCTCAGTTTTAACCCACTGCATATTTACCATAGTCGCTGTGCTTTGAGATGATTCCTCCGTACAAACTGTCGACACAGCCAGGGAAGGCAGTCTGGATGAAGTGGATGATGTTGATGTCTCCATGCCACTCATGTCCTCATTTAGAGCAGAAAGACCAACTGTATGGTGTCCATTCAGTTCACTAGCCTTACTCTGAGCACAGGTCTGCAGGGAGCTGAGCAAAGTGCCATTGCGGAGACAGGTAGTGCTGTGGAAAGTGTTTGTGAGCTTCGATGACTTTTGATCACACTCATCGGAGTCAAGTTTAGGAAAAGACAGAGACTTGATATTGCTCACTGAAGTGATAGGAGACAGGGACACTTTGGAAGACAAGGACATCTTTTCACAGTTTCCCAACTGTGGTAAAGTGATAAAGCCATTGGGTTTGTGAAGGGGTTTGAAGTCCAACGCAGCCCTTTCTATGGATGCCAGAACTTCTTCCTCCTGCAACACAGACTCAGACCCTCCTTTGGGCAAAGTATTATCTAACAGCTGGGCAACAATTGGTCCAGTAGTACCAACATGGATTTCAAGAATATTTTTTAATTCCTCTTTATCATCAATAGTTTTTAATTCCAGTTTGTCAAATGGATCTTCTTCACATTCAAAATCAGCTGGGTTGAAGTCTGCTTTTGGACGAGGTGGACTGAGAACCTTTTGCTTGACACAGCTGCTATTTGCAGGTGTAGGAGTAAGAATACTATTGTGCTGCAAACTAGCAAGGATGGGGTTAATAGGAGGAGGCATAGCCTCAGGGCAAGGTCCCTCTGAGAATCCCACTTTGTTGCTGTCCTCCGGAGCCACCTTTGAGTTTGCTAGTGCTTCTTCTGCCTTGCGTTCGGCTTCTCTCTGGGCAGCTTGAATTTTTTTTATATCTTCAGCCCACTCAATTGTTTTCTTTTCCAGTGAGAAGTCATACTGGAAATAAGTGGAAAAGAAAAGAGAAAAAAAATTCAAGGACTACAGCCACTAATCTAAAAGTAATATAATTAACACAGAACAAGAGGTATGTGAATTAACACAGGCTTCTTTTTTCCCCAGTTTCTCTCGTAGCCTACAGACTGACAAAGCTACAAGATACCAGAAGTGGTTCTTTCTGCAGGCAAAACCTGGTTGTAGTCTGGACTAGAACATCACATTTAGCCTCCTTCCTACTTTAGTCTTTCTTTAGAACTACTGATCATCCCAAGACCAGTGTCATACCCTCTCCACTCACAAGAAGGATGTAGCAAGAGAAATTCTAACTACAAGAAATCATACCCAGATGTGACAACAATGGACCCTACCCACAAGTTCCACAACTCATTCAAGACTATGGCAGAGTATTTTTGCATCTGAAGACCAATATGGCATTATTCAGTTGTCTCTAAAAGAGAGTTGCGATAATGGAGTTTTACACTTACTAGTTTAAGAGGTATTGGTATTATTGCCCCAGTGCCAGTGGATCACCAGCCAAAGCCATGTATACTGCACCTGCAATAGCAGATTCTGGTGCATTTAGTGTCATGACAGGAATCCCACAAGTTTTCTCATTTCGCATTTCAGCTCCTTCAGGGCCAAGTTAGCACAGGAAGGCATTTGTAAGCTACCCACCACCAGTTTACTGGTCATTGCAGCAGCTTGGCTGAGAGGACAAAATTCTGAACAGACTAAATCTACTTAAAGGCTTTAATATCTTAGAAGGAATGTTTTATGAAACCTCAGATGCTCTTTAAATCACAACACCTTCAGAGGACATGGCCTAGAAGCTGAGTTCAAAGTGTAGTGAAGACAAGAACTCCTAAGATAACCTTGTCAGGATAATGGCACATAAATAGAGAGTGCTCTTGCCATGGGACTGGTAGGTTGTACAAATTCCCAGCTCTAAACAGCAACAAGCAGCAAGGTTTGCTAGACCTCTTCTAGGCTCTTCTGGGACTCACAATGTGTTGCACCACAATCCATCCTATAGCAGCCCCCCGTGAGATCCTGGTTTACTGCTGTCTCAACTGTATTAATAGTTTTTTCCCAAAACTCCAAGAGGTGTGATACACAATTCATCAGCAAGGTGACTTTGAAAATGACTCACTGACAGAAATGCTGGGCATCACACATTCTTTGCTTTCATAGTTTTGTGTGTGTCTGTGAACAGAGTCTTACAGCCAGAAATGACCAAAGCCATGCATTTTTAAGTTCTAAACAGGAGATATTTATATGAAAACGTGTAGCTTTGGTGAGCTTAGTTTCCTTGCATTTCTTCAGTGGCTCTCAGTACAGTTGTAAAAAAAGTGAAACTGCACTGCAAAATGCACTGTTTACATTGTCACATCATATTACTGTAGACACTGCAGTCCCACTGGGTATACTGTATTTGACCCTCAGCTCAGCAGGAAAATGGAGACAGAACAATGAAGCCAACAACAGGACATCAGTCTCCTTTAGCTCTCCCACACCAGTTTCACTGTGTGGAAATTTATGTATTAGGACAATTAGGTAATGATTTGATGGTTACAATGAAAATGCCATCACGTAAGGTAAGAAGATAATACACAGGAAAAAAAAAAAAAAAAAGAAACAAAACAGAACTCAAACAGGAAGCCACAACCAAACAGGCAGAACCACCTACATCAGTCTGTCACAACTGAAGCAGAAATAATCATCACTTGGGACTGATCAAGAAACGCCATGGATCCAAATAAGAAAACCTAGTTCAAGTAGATTTCCTACATCACAATCTGCATTTGGAGAATAAATTTGGAACAGTTATGCTAAAACAAACGGTTTTATGCTCCCAACAGCTTATGGTAATGAAGACATGCTCCTCAAAGACCTGGAAGCCACCCAAACCAAGCTCTCACACCTTTGTCCAACAGCTGGAAAAGAATTCTCACTCCTTAGTGCACAGAAAACAAGAAATGGGTATTTATTTCTTCATCACACTATTGTGAGGAGCCATAAAATACAGTCACAGAAACAGTTAATAGCCTCAAACAAGATTCTACAAAGATGCCAAATCATGTATGTATCAGTTCTCGGCAATTTCCCCCTTTAAAACGATACTCAAAGAGAGTCAGGGTATCTTTTAGATCCTGTAACTACTTCACAAAAGCAGTGTTGTTTTTTTTTTCAAGTAGATATACTAAAATATATATTATCAGGCTTTCAAAAGCGATCCAAAGCAGAATCTTTTCTGGACAGCCTATCATCTCTCTTTTCTATACATTCTTACTGTGACTACTCGCAATTTTCAGCATGTTGAAAGGCAAGGATGAAGGGGAAGAGAACAGAAAAGCAAAACACGTGTCTTACCTGGGCTTCTTGGACAATGTGAGAAGAATCAGGCAGGCAGAAACCAATGGGTAATCCAACCTTCGCTGGGGTTTTGAATTTGTCTCCTATCTTAAACGGGACATCATCAAGGTAACTGAAGGGCCCTAAGATCAAAGGTAGAAATCATATCAGAAAGAAAACTTAGGAGTTCAATGCATTCAGACTCACATATTTGAGAGTTTATCTTCGCTGCCCCAATTACACCAGGTGATTCAGTACAAAGAAAGTCGCTTGATCAGAAACACATTCAAATTGTTTGGACTTCACTGTCTCATTTTTTGTTTTGTTTGGGGGTTTGGGTTTGTATTGTGGTTTGGTGTGGGGTTTTTTGCGGGGAGAGGGTAATATACTTGGGGGTTTGTTGTTTTTTGGTTTGTTCTTTTAACGTCCTAACCTATAACTATTTACAAAACCAAACAATAAAACAACCCAATAACTGAACAGACATTGAAGTCAATACACCCAATATCTTGGCTTCCCTTGTGACAAGACTACGCCCACACAACTGAAAGCTGAGGTTTTCATAGAATCATAGAACGATAAGGTTTGGAAGGGACCTCAAGGATCATCTAGTTCCAACCCCCTGCCAGAGGCAGGGACACCTCCCACTAGTACAGCTCACTCAAGGCCTCATCCAACCTGGCCTTCAACACCTCCAGGGAGGAAGCAGCCACAACCTCCCTGGGCAACCTGTTCCAGTGCCTCACCACCCTCACTGCAAAGAACTTTCTGCTAACATCCAGTCTAAATCTCTCCTCTGCTAGTTTAAACCCATTGCCCCTTGCCCTGTCATTGCAAGACCTTGTAAATAATCCCTCCCCAGCATTCCTGTAGGCCCCCTTCAGATACTGGAAGGCTACTATAAGGTCTCCTGGAAGCCTTCTCTTCCCCTGGCTGAAGAGCCCCAAAGTTCTCAGTCTGTCCTCATAGGAGAGCTGCTCCAGCCCTCTGATCATCTTTGTGGCCCTCCTCTGGTCCCGCTCCAGAGGAGTAATGTTTTCCTAAACATTGTATTCTGTTAAATCTCTGTAAAAAGGACTAACGTTTTTTGCACATTCAAAACAGGTTCTAAAATGACCCAGCCTTAGTGCAGCTAAGATAAAATAAACCCAAGTTTCAGCATACAAGCAGGAAATAACATTTGGACAGAAGCAGTCATGAGAGCAAAGGGGTCCAAAGTCTAGGCACTCCAGCTCAAACACAGTGAAATCTCTCGAGACTATTTATGCACAGCAATTCTGATTTCTGAAAAAAAACCCTATCTAATTCAATCATCTGTCTGATTTGTGATCACTCCAATGAGAGGTCACAGACCTATTTTATGGTACTCCACCTGCCATTTATATCTATCACTTACTTATTTAATAGGTGGTTTAGGACAACATTCTTCAGACATCTTGCAAACTCATGAGGTAGAATCACTTACAGCTTAACCACATTCGGGAAGACAGACTATAAGCTTGTTTTCCTGTAGCTGCTCTGAACAAGGATCAGAAAACCCACAATATGCACTGCCCTCAGATTCCTAATTAACCAAAAAGGGGTCTTTTGGAGCACTAGTCCAAGCTTCTGGAATTATAGGCAAGGCTTCTGTCTGTGTGTAACTATGATTTGTTCCTCTAGCACTCATTTGTAACTTCACCTTGAGTTTTGCAGATTGAAAGATACATTAGTGTCAACATCTAAGATACTGTTCAGTGACTAACCTCTCACTCAGTGAGCTGTGACTTGCCATTTTCATCTGACCCATTTTCATACCCCGATGACAGTTTAAGTACTGTTTGTGTTCTTGCACTGTTGACTCATCTACAACAAGGCAGCCACAGGCTCAAAAAGGATAAGCAGTTTTCAAAAACAGGAACATCCGGCTAATTTGAGTTCCACCTTCCTGTGCCATCATCATTTGAGCTCTCATATTATACACCACCCATGCACTGGTCCTAGAGTCCTGGTAGGACACAGGTGGCGTTTCCTCCAGTTTTGAAATCATTAAGCTGAATAACCTACACGCCACCTTCAAAATCAGAATGAAAAAAATCTCCAGGAAATTTAATAGCATTTTCACCGATCCTTACTAAGAAACACACATGCGCGCATCACACAGCACAGCGCCAGACAGCACCTCATTGGCCACTAACACCGCAGCATACAAATTCTATTTAAGCTGGCAATCTGACAACTTGGATATGCTGAAGTGTTTGCTTACACAGAAAGAGTAACTGTGGCAGCCTTTGCTGCACTGACAGCTGCCAGTTTAACCTCAAAAGCTAGACTACAGAATAAAAACCTTCCAGTGTCTTCCCAGTGTAGTGATTTTTTTTTTTAATAATGTCTACTCCTATAAACTCATCTTGAATATGAGTCCGACACAAAACCTGCAAGCACATGCTAAGAAATACACCAAGTGTTTTAGGACATTCAGTGGCAAAAGAGTCTCTCTGAGGCAAAACACTGATGCACACAATATACACTTTGTTTCAACCCTATCAGAACAGTGCACTAAAGTGCAGTTAAAATATGATCCAGAAAGGCAATAATGCTGCTGTTCTCATAAATGGATTGATATTCTGCCTGAACACAGTGATGGGTGCAAAATGTTTTAAATGGCAAAGCCTAAAGCAAAAAGGAAAACGTACATATGGAAAATATTATATGAGCTGTTGTTTCACATATTCAAGTGAAGCAATTCAAGGTTTTCTTTAACTGTTATTTAATACAGCTGTTAGCCACTTCATCCTTTTAACAGTTAAAAGCATATCATGAAAGTTCACAGAATGGCCCTGGCAAAACTACCTGTTGGTCTGATCTCTGACTCTGTGCAGTATGTGATATTCCTGGACCAAGGAACTACTCAAAGTAAGACTTCTCTCCACTTCAGTGTAATGTGGAAATCACTGGACAACTCACAGAATTGTCTTTCACTTCGGTGGCAAAATGGAATAGATAGAACCAGCTACCAGTTATGAATGGGGAAGTTTTAAAACCAAAGTTGAACTGAAGTTTTTGTGGTCACACAAACCACACTTACATGTTTTTCAGAAATTAACAGCTAAAAGTTTTTGGGTTCTATAGTGACAGTGACAATACAACCACAATATTAACACACTGCACTTGGAATAATTCACACTATCTCAAATAGATGACAGCTGTGTTTCTAGATTCCCCTAATCACAAGCTTGAGCTTCCAATCATTCAAACGACAGGAGAGCATTTGAAGTTTAGTTATCAGGCACAGCTGGAGGTGTATGCTAAGAATACCCTTCCAGACAAGAAAGAGGTTCCTCTCTCTCCACTCATACTTGCTGTTCTGATCTTAACCTCCCTCTGAACATGGTTCTCCTGAGGAACCTATTCTGTGTGACTCCACTTAAGCAGAGGGTTTGCACATGGTTACCTCCAAAGGTCGCTTCCAACCTCAACCATTCTGTGATTCAACAACAGTCATAGAATCATAGAATGGTAAGGTTGGAAGGGACCTCAAGGATCACCTAGTTCCAACCCCCTGCCAGAGGCAGGGACACCTCCCACTAGTACACCTCACTCAAGGCTTCCTCCAACCTGGCCTTCAACACCTCTAGGGAGGAAGCATCCACAACCTCCCCGGGCAACCTGTTCCAGTGNTCAGTCTGTCCTCACAGGAGAGCTGCTCCAGCCCTCTGATTATCTTCCTCTAACCTCTAATAAACAGCTCAATAACAAGTACAAGAAATATATAATTACGCTGATCAGTTTCATCAGCCTGGCAGAGACACTGAGCTGAAGGCAGCTGTTATGCTAAATGCTTTACAGGAAGCCAAAATTCACTTAGTAGGATTAATTCTTAATAATCCTGGAAATGACTAAAACAACTGTCCTGTTGATTTAAGGCATAACAAGACAAGGAAGTTGCTTCACTACTCCTGAGAAACAGCACTGTGCCAGTGCCCAGGCCAAGATCAAGGCCACATTTCTAAAAGCACTAGTTTCTACAGCATGAAAAAAAAAAAAAGTCACGCTAGAAATTTCAGATGAACCTACTAGTACTACCTTTAACTATTACTAATTTGAAGAAGCTGTATTATGCACAATAAACTGAACTTTAATGTTCCAAAGAAATATGAATGCTCTGAAATTACACCTCATTTTCTAAAGGATAAGCCTAAATAAAAACAAGTAATTTTTATTATGTCAATCATCTGCATAACATTACGCATCTCAAATGAACAAGATAATATCTTCTTCACTTCCCTGCTGAACCAATTAAGTCCAATTTAGGGAAAAAAAATTGAGTAATTGAGCAAAAAAAGCAAGCATAGCTCAATGATATACTAAAATCTTCACTTTTAATGTAATTTCTCATTTGACTTCCTTAGAAAGTAGCTACAGATCTAGTGTCCACCTTCACAAATATCAGATCAGTATCCCAACTTCAGCTTTGATTTTGAAGGGGAATGGGGGAAAGAAAGGGGAAGACAGTCATTCTGTCACAAAAGTCACAGGCTGCATTTCAGTTTAATCAAAGTGCACCACAGTATCAGCAAGCAACTATGCAAGGAGGAAGGTAAGACAATTCATTCCTAACAAAAAAACATTCAAAGACTAAACACTTCAGGTCTTATGGACTGTCTAGGCTGGGACGTTAGTCAGCAGCAATAGGAGGACTCATCTTACTGAAAAGACAACAATTCCAAATTTCACTTACCATGAGACTCAGATCCCAACTTCTTAGAAGCCATTTAGAACCTGAAAAACATTTAATAGCTTCAGCATCTTTATACACATAGTACAGCTTGAATCTATACAGTTCTACAGTCTTATCTCTAGATTGTGGGACATTCTGCACATACTTGTTGCTTATTCTCTTCCCAAGAAAGATATCCAAACTTCTTTTATAGCTCTGACAACTGATAAAGCAGACAATTTGCCCATGGCCTGACAATCTAAATAGCAAAATGAAGATTTAAAAAAACAGCCAAGAAGCAGGCAAGATGAATCAGAAAGGCAGACAATTCCAGATCATCTTGCTCAGAGGTAACTCTGTTCAAGCCCCGTGGAGCACATTCTGCCTTCCTTGGCATTAAGAAGAGTCCTTCCTACTGAAAACATCACAATGATCCACTTCAGTTTCATCTTTGCTGCTCTAAACAGGGATACGATCATATTTAGCAGTCAGTCAGTGTGGCACTTGTCTAGACACAGTGGGTGTGCACAGGTAACAACACACATATGCAAAAAATGGTGACATGAGGAAGATATTTTCTGATACACGTGAGAAAACAATGCAAACAAGAGAGTTCATGTGCTGTCCACAGCTTACTAAGAACTTAGAATCATAGAATGGTAAGGTTGGAAGGGACCTCAAGGATCATCTAGTTAGAACCCCCTGCCAGAGGCAGGGACACCTCCCACTAGTACACCTCACTCAAGGCTTCCTCCAACCTGGCCTTCAACACCTCTAGGGAGGAAGCATCCACAACCTCCCTGGGCAACCTGTTCCAGTGCCTCACCACCCTCACTGCAAA
>VWZE01016935.1:49389-60456 GCA_013396675.1 Eubucco bourcierii
GCTCCAACACTTCCATGTCCTTCCTGTGCTGAGGGTTCCAGAACTGCACACAGTACTCCAGGTGGGGTCTGATGAGAGTAGAGTAAAGTGGCAGAATCCCCTCCCTTGCCCTGCTGCCCAGACTGCTCTTGATGCAGCCCAGCACTCGGTTGCTGTCTGGGCTGCATGTGCACACTGCAGACTCATGTTGAGCTTTTCATCAACCAAGACTCCAAGGTCCTTCTCCTCAGGGCTGTTCTCAGCCATTCACCACCCAGCCTGGATGTGTGCTTGGGATTGTGCCTACCCAGGTGCAGGACCTTACACTTGGCCTTGTTGAATGTCATGAGCTTGGCCTGGGCCCACCTCTGCAGCCTGTCCAGGTCCCTCTGGGTGGATCCCTGCCCTCTAGCAAGTCAACTGTGCCACACAGCTTGGTGTCATCTGCAAACTTGCTGAGGGTGCACTCGATTCCTTGGGTGCACTTGATTCCAACTTCTGGAATCTGGATGTAAACTCTACTTGGTCGAGATGTTAAACAGATAAATACCCAGCCAGTTTCTAATATTAAGCAAGTCTGTTCTGAAGAAAAGAGTTACGATAGAATTAGCTGTCTAATTAGTTGTCAGCTAAAATGGTACTCCAGGAAGCTTACAATTAATTCAGTATCACATTTTGCTAGTTTAGAAGTACATTGACAGATCTGTCTCGAGACACTACAGCATAACTCTTCAAATGACTGAATTTGTAAGTCTTCCTTTGACATGCACAACAAAGAATCAGTTTCCCTTTGTTTCTGAAGTCTTCTAGAAGACTGAAGTCTCACAGCCTATACATATTCATCAAAAACATCAAGTTATCTGGTACACTCCCACCAGCAATACACAATGCTCATAGCAAAACTTGAGCAGACCAAACATTCAACACCATCATTCCTCATTTGAGGTCTAACTGTTATCCTTCACTGTTTCCACTGTCCCTTCCAATTGCAAATGTTAATCTAAACAAAAGGTGTCATATAGTAAGGAATAAACAGCTTAGCTATTCCTTCTGGTAGGTCGTGACATGCCTGAAGTCTGGAAGAGTCAGTTTCAAGTACTTCAGGAAAGTATCTTTTGCTGTGTAAAGGTACCTTTCAATATGTGGCTAAAGCTGTGCAAAGATTACCCCACATGCAGCCAGACTTCATGAAACAGTGAACAGATGCGAGACTATGGGGAAGTGAGTCACGCTGTGTAACCCTGTACACAAAAGCCTCATGTCATTCTGCTTAATGTTTGTCTGGTTCTCCTCAGCATGTCTCACTAACTCACTCACCATTTTATTACATTCAAAACTACTCCACTAAGCCAGAGAACTGGTTTTGGCACTAAAGGGCAAATGCTTCTCAGAAGCTTATGAAATATTGAGGCTTCAAATACATAAGAAGATGATGGTGAAACAGTGCCATGTCTGTTGTCTCAGGAGGGCTGTCAAGGGCAAAGCCACAAGACCACCTGTAGTTGACACAGCATGTCAACTACTAGAATTCAACTTCAGTGTTGGAGGGGAAGAGAGCAGGTTGCAAACTACAGCACACGAAATACCTGAGTCTGAATAGTGCAGCCTCATAAGTCAGACATGCTGCTACATTGCTAAGTCCTCTGTAGGAGAGTAGCAATTAAGATGTCAACTTGATCCGTTCTTGCTAAAAATGACAGGCCTCATGTGAAATCACATATCCTTCACATAACCCATCAGTCCTCTGTATGCCAGAACTCAGTTAGGGGCATGCCTCTATACACTTCCTTCTGAGCTCTAGTTGCTATCTCAGACTGAAAAGCAAGTGCTCCCTTTCTATAGGATTGCAAAAATTTTGGTGAGAAGAATAACTTTAGCAACTCCGTTCACACGGAAATTCTCTCAGTACCAGCACCAGCTATCTGCAGGCAACAGAGTTCCTGCAGTCTACCTTACCATTCCTCAGAAGCAGCTTACTCCAAACTGTACTGACAGAGGACACAGAAAAGAAAATTCAAATGTATTTGTTTTAGAATGATAATTTATATACCTTTTCCAGGTGGACACTCAAGGGCATATCCATACCATCTCACACAATGACCTCAGGTAACTGAACACTATGCTATCATGACACCACTGATTTGCACCAGAGACAACAGCAGCAATGTGCATATCTATCATCCAGGAAGTTTTGCAGCTGCATAAGCACCAAGTATCTTGATTTTGTAGGCAATCCTGTAGTAAAATCCTAGGCATCTGCATTAAGTTCAAGATGCAATGGGGAAAACTGTTCTTCAGCCACATGCAACACTTTGTTTTAACTAGAGAACTAACTAAATCTGTCAATAGCAAGCTAATCATGAAATGGACCATTTCTCAGGGAGAGGGTCACAATGTAGATTGAGGTATTTGAGTCTAAATCACAATAGCTCCTCCTTAGGCACTGTGAGTGTGCACTTAAGATACCATTACTGCAGAAGGCACTGTCACCAACCAAGAATTGCTAAGTATGGCACACAGTAATACAGACTGCCAACCATACTTGGCCATTGCCTGTCCAAAGACTGTTTAATTAAAATAGTGTGTTACAACTAATCAGGTTTGATAGGCTATTCAGAGACCATTGTTAAAAGCATCTTGCTGTTGCTGTCGCACTGGCTGGAAAAAAATAGTTGTAGCCACTTAAAAAGCTACTGATGTAGCTACTATACAGTATCTGAATCATATTTGCTTAGTCACAGCCATTACACTGTGCGGTAAAGATTTGCTTACCTTTGCTGCCACTCTTTTTGAAGTTAAAGGGGCTTGTTCCCAGAGCCTTATTAAAAACTAGCTAAAAGGCCACTGCAGCCCTAACACTGTTTCCTTTGATCAACACATCACTTGCAAGCTCTCTTCTATTAAGGTAGACCTCCGTAGACCTAGTCGCTCATCCTTGGTTCTGGCTAATCCTCTGAAGAGAGGATCAAGGCTACATGTGCCTAATAGCTAAGTGAACTTAACACCGGCAGCCACTGAAGCAATACGACGTGACCTCTTCCCTCCCTGCATGTGTGATCCTTTTTCACTGACACAGTAAGTGTCTTAACATCTCTCAGTCAGAGGAACACAGTATAGAAGAGCCCAGGACTAGAGCAGAGGACCTCAGAACGATGGTTGAGACAAGGAAACAACCCCAACAACAAAGCCAAACAAAACAAACCAACCAACAAAACAACTCTGAAAAACCCACCCCAACAACGAAAAAAAAAAACCTATAACCTGAAGACTAAGAAACAATGAATTGACAAGATAAAAATTATGACAGAAACAACCAGCACAAAGAGACAGATGAGGAGCTGAAAAGGCTTGAAGTGACAGCACAGAGATGACCAAGACAATACACCTGGCAGGTAACTACTTAAACCTGAATGACTACTTAGCTGTGCTGCCAGACAACAAGGAGCCAGTTTTGCTATCTGTCAAGACAAACTTGTCTCTTGTTGCTACAATCTTCATTTTGGGTTGTGAGTATGTCTAGATTCCAGATCGCACGAATTCTCTGAAGTAACTCCCACCTAAGACTCAGATAAAGGAGAAATGTACTTATTACAGGTCAGATGAAAGTCAAATACCTCCAACTGTCAACCATAATCAAATCAGTACATTTATGATTTTCAGAAGAGAGACCTGACCTCTCAACTTACATTTTGCCTATTAATACACATTGTGCATTTCATATATAGATAGATATATACATACACATACACACAGAACTGAGGGTGCATCTATTCACTCAGAAAACTACAAATGCCCTAAATGTAAATAACAACAAAAAAAAAAAAATTCTCCCTACATTACATCCATGATCTACTAATTTTACACTGAGGAACTGTGAAGAATAGTTTGATTCTTCACAAGTATTCCAGATTTCCAGATTTAGATAGTGGTTTAAGTTTTCACTGCAACTACTTGATTTAGTGCAAGTGAAAGATAATAGCCAATGTCAGGATTCTGTATACAGCCTCATAAAGCAAAACTAGAAGAAGGCAGTGCCTGTCGAGAACAAAAGGTAAAATTTTCATATCAAAGTTTTCTACCTATGCAAGTGTCAAATCACTGCTAGGAAACCGAGATCTGACAGTAAAAAAAAAGTTGATCACGGAACTTTAGTAAAGTACAGATTCCATTTTCATTTACTGCAGTCTACAAACAGATGACATCACCCTAAAATTTGCACTAAAATGGGCCTTTAAAAAACATTATCAGAATACGTGAGTAGGAAGGAGAAGGAGTAAAGGGCCCCTGAAGAGTAGTTCTGTGTACAAATCACATTATTGGATTATGAGACAACACTCCAGTGATGGTAATAACACCCAGAACAAGGTTTTATGCACAGATGTCAGAAGGTATCTTGCTAGCAGCGACAAACATTAGGAGAAATTGATTCTTCAGATTGTGCCGCTGCTTAATGTGACACAGTGAGCAATTAGACCTTCTGCTTCAGTACGCATCAATCAATGGGAAGTGGAAGACAGCTCTTCCACAGGTTCTCGGAAAAGCATGGCATCTCTTGCTCTGTTCTCTACAGATCTGCTGCATTAACATTATACACTTCCAGTCACACAGCTACCTTCTGGTCCAAATCTGTTCTTCAAAGACTTTACAGCTGCAAAGTTAAAGTTTTTTTAAGTGCCTATTATTTGGGAGGATTAAGACCTTCAGGATGTTAAAAAGACAGCTCTATTCATCTTTTTCAAGGGACATAAGGTAATTTGCTGTGTATTTAATTCAGAAATAAGGGAAAACTCAACAATGGCTCAGGAAACACAGCACACTAACAATTACATCAGATTTTCACTCACTGAATTACTTATCATCATACAAGTTTTCAAGAGAAGTTGAAGCTTATATGCTACCCAAGCCTCCTGAACTACAAATTTCACAGCACAGCGCGTAAGAAACCTGAAAATTACCTACAGACATACCTGCAAGTCCCATGGTCAAGGCAGATCAAGGCAAGTTCTTCCTTTGGCCAGAGACTGATGGGCCAAACAAGAGTACAGAAGATTATCTATTCCAAGTTCATATTTAACACTTGGCAGTAAATGAGAGACCTTTTAAAATTGAACTCTTTCCAGAACGGAGAGTCCTGTCAGAAGGAGAAAACCACTTGCAGCTAACATCTAAGACTGTTCTGAGTTCCAAGAACTGCAAACAATGGATAGCTCAGGCTTTGTCAACTCTGAGAGTAGATGAGAATTTTGAAGTGTAGTTCCTACTAGTGATGGTTACCCAAGTTAGCTAAACAAAAAGCAGAGGGGGGGTGGGTGTGTGGAAATAATCCATGACTCTACACCTTTAGTGGCACTGGTTTTCAGAAGCACAAATCTGGAAGCTAAAACATCACCTAGAAAAGGATGGTAAACTAGAAGGACTACCTTCCCCTTCACAAGACACAAGATGACAGACATCTGCATGATAAACCTTAGGAGAATATAAATAGGCTGTGCAACTCCTACATTCAAGGGAAGAGTGAGAAATTATGATACAGCACTCATACCACCAATAAGGGCTACAATAATCTCATAAGGCAGCACCAGAAGTCCTAAATTTGATGAGCAGAGCAACTGCTTTTATCAACTATTCTACTATATCTAACTTTTGACTAGCAAATAGCTAACCACTTCTGAGAGCTGAAAATAGTCAGATGAAAAATATTTAGCAATTCTTAACAATTTTAGATGGTTCTACCTAATTAGGACAAGATTTCATGCTATTTCAAGTGAGTAAAATCTTTAGGAGTTATCTTCGCACTAGCCAGAGACAGGTATCTACATTAGCTGTTCTAGTTAATTCTAACACTTGGAAAAAAGTTAGTATTTCAGTCTGATCTTCTGAAATTAAAAACTAACTACAGAAAGCTGCTATCCTAAAAAAAAACAAAACAAACAAACAAAAAAAACCCAGAAAAACAAAACCCACAAATAACCCACTTTTTCTGTTCTTTTGGTATAAAGATATATGAAAAAATAGTGGAATATCCTGCCCTTCTAAAATGTATGTCAGGAACCAAGAGCAGCATGAGCTAATTAAAATGCAGCTCTCTTTGTTGCAGTGATACCTCGATCTGTAACAACCTGACTCTGAAGTACTTGGATATTATTAATACTTCAGACTTGTCCTAGTTATGAATGAGGAAAGCTAGGTAAACGTTCCCGAAGTGCTGCCAACACTCTGAGAACACAGCAAGACAGCTTTTGCCATTAATCAGAACACCCCATTTTTAATCAAAAAAATAACGGAATCTATACAGTTTTGAGGTTTTTCTTAGGCTCTTTGACCAAGATAGTTGTAGTCAATTTTGTATTGCCTAGGAACAAGTTCAGCTCTGTTGACCGTATCAGGACCTACTTCCAATACTGACGCACAATATTTAACTGCAGAAAGTGATTATTTTGATAAAAATAAATTAACCAGAATTTAACAATTTCAACACACTGAAGTGACTAAATGACTAAAAATATATAATCCAAATTAAGCTACACAATAACTTTTTCCCTTTACAAAGCTCAGGAAAGAAACTGTAATCTTTCTTCATAGTTAGCTTCTGATTAGAAAGTTAATGAAATACGAGTATGTATGGAATTCTTTAACAGAGTAGACAAAAATCGCCTAGCAAGAAATCAAGTTGGACAAAAGTTTTAAACTGGAAAACTAAAATCTACTATCAGGCCAAACATAATTTGCCATTTCAGGTATTTGAACTCAGCCAAAAATAAGTCTACTGCACTGTACAAGAATAGTGGAATCAGTGTTAGACTACTATGAATTCATCAATTCTTCCTCTTATACAAGGGATACAAGCACTACCCATTCTCAGTAAAACTGAGTACAGTACTGACAGAAAATACAGCCTGTTAAATTAACTATCCCACCTACAAACAACTCTGCTGCCCTACACACCAAAACCTCAAACTCAGCATGGGAGACACTACTTCAAATACTGATTGCACCCTCAGTTCAAGAAGTTTAAACAAACATAAATGCCACTAACAGTCTTATTCAATGCCATTAATATTTTTCCCATAATTCAGTTAAACCCACCGAACTTTCAGCCACCCAAAGCCCTTGTTTTCCACTAGCATACCTCACTTCTCTCAACTAGAAGAGCTGCCCACAATTTGTGAATGCAAGTTCCATGGAAATTCACTTTATTTTGAAGCTACCAATCTTGGAATGGGTTTTAAGGGACCTTTGAAGATCATCTAGTCCACTCCCCTGCCACAGTCAGGCATGTATTTTACTTTTTCAGGTTTCTCAAAGCCCCATCCAGCTTGGTCTCGAACACTTCAAATGGTAATGCCTCCACAACTTATCTAAGCAACTCTGGTATCCCACCACACTTATTGTAAAGATATACATTCATTATATCCAATCTAAATCAAATCCCTTCCACTTTCATCTCTCACTGTTGCCTGTTTTCCAGGAAACATCTCTACTCACTGCATGTTGCCCTTCCATCAAATATACACTTTGAGAAACACAAAAGAAAGCTCTAAAACCTTTCTACTACTGAAGTGTGCAGTTCTATATCTGCAGCAGTGCATTACCCAAAGCACTGTTCTGCAGTGACAACATAGAACACACATATATCTCAGACCTTCCCAGCTTTCAAAATACACCTCATAAGGTTGGTTTACCTTTGTCCTGACAGAACTAAAAGTCAGAAGTGTGAACTCCATCTTGGGTGCTACAGATCGACATTCTTTACACACTCGATTTTTTTTTTTGTGCCCCATCTTATTCCACCCATTAACACATCACTGGTAGTTTTAGCTTCCAATGCTAGCTAATTTTGTCTTTAATTCCTGCATCCCTCCCAGTAAGCCAAGAAGTACTTGTCTTCATCCAGCCATTCTCAGCAAGACTGAGACAAGAAAATAAGCCTATACAGAAACGTAAGTCTGAAAAGAAGACACAGTTTGCTGCACTGAAGGACAAAACAGACAAGTTGTCTGAGCTGAGGTCTCAGCAGGGACAAATTCCTTCCCAGATTAACTTAACAGAAGGAAGAAACCAAACTGAAATGTAGAAAAATTAATCCAGCAAATTAAAATATTATCCCACTTCTATAATGCCTAAACAAGAACAAAATCTATTTCACCTCTAGGTGTAGTAACAGTTGATCCTGCTTTCACCTTTTTTTTTTTTCTATCTAGTTCAAACAGAACTAAATGACTGCATTAAAAAGATGACCTGGATAGGAAGCACTATCAGTAGACAACACAGAATTAAATTCCACTACCAGAACTTGTATTTTAAATCATAACATTTCACTTGTTTTAATTAAACATGGAAATGGTACATAATGAAGCATTAAGAGCAGGAAACAATTTTCAAGTAAATGGTTACAACACAATTTTTATTTAAAATTGTTAACTTTAGAGAAGACTTCGGTAGCAAGCATTAAGTTCTGCTCTTTAAAAACATACAGGATCAGAAATACTACTGCTAGCTGTCCAAAAAAGAAAAAAAAAACACTGACACATAAAAACAGCAGCAAACATCTGAATAGGCTTAGCAAAGTCACAGTACCCACACTAAGTATACTTCTAGAATTGAATTAATTGAGAACCTGGGAAGTTGTTCATCTTGAGCAAGTTTGTCTAGTGCAGAAAAGTAGACATCTATCTTTGAACAAAGAATTCAAACTGAGATTGTCCTCACTTACACTGCATATACTACAAAAATAGAATACAGCAAGTAAAACAGCTGCATGCTGTGCTACATAGTACAAAACTTCATTGGCTGACACAACCTGAAGGCAGCACATTTCAGTCCTGAACAGAAATGTCTTACTTGCAATCACTTGTTTTTGGAGCACCAGAACAGCAAATGTTCCTTTCATTAGGATTTTTTAAACAAAACAGCTTCAGCCTGTAGTCCAACAACAGGCTGCAAAATTCAGGATTGATAACCACAGCAGCAGGGTTAAAAGTCAGTACACCTTTTAAACAAGGTTAATTTTTTTGTGTGCAGTGAAGGTTACTGGTAGTGAAAATACACAAGCATACAGACAATCCTCACCCACTAAGAAATAAAGTAGAACTCCCCAATTCCTGAGATGTAACTTTCAAGGATGTTGCAGCTGCTATGCTCACCTTTAGGTAGTTCCCAAAGCATATCAGTACCACAGGTGTCAAATTCCTCCCTCCCTGCTACCCCACAGCCACCAACTACAGTCAGACAAGATACTCTTGTATCTACACATCATAAAATAACCTCTGCACCAATCTACCTTAATTCCAATTATTCCTGCATAAAATAATTTGTACCCACTCACCTCAAAAACAAATGTTAAGGTCTGCTTTCTCTCTAAGACACTAACTCAGTATGTCCTCCCAGCACTGTAATTGTACATTTGGACTTAACAATTGGAGGAGGGGAGTTTATGGATCAGTGTAGACTGGAAGCCTATAACTACTACACTATAAACAGAGCTACCTGTTACGAAAATTCAGAGCAAAATCCAGAAATTTGCAAGGTCCTGGGAGTGACAGACACACATAGTTACAAGCCTCCCAATGACAAGAGTTTATGAAGACTGAACTAGAGTTTCGTGCTCAAATGGAACAGAAAACGGAAAAGAAAAAAGCAGCAACAGACACTGCTGTCAGATGATATTCAGCATATTCACACATACTCATATGACAGGAGCTTAACACTTTACACACATTCACAGAACTCTCCATTCATTACCTTTCTCCTGAGTGGGAAGTTAAAAATCCCCTTACACCCTCAGCACTGCCTAATATTGTAAGAGACATTAAAATAGTATTCAAGGAACTTAACCTGCAGCAGAACTACTCCTTTCTTGCAGGTGTGGAGAACAGGGCATAAAGCTGAAGCAGTCTACTCACAGTCATCCAGCTCAGTCAGCAATAAAGCCAGAAGAGAACTTGCATTTCCCTGAATACTCAAATACAAAGGCATCCTAAAAAATCTCATTTTATTGTCTAAAGTTCTGATAAATATCTTTGTGCCCCCTATCTTCTCTAACAAATCACTCCTATTCAAGTTTTCACCTGACTATAAAAGCCCTACCTTAATGGTGTTCCTCTGGATTGATAAGAAATTTGACTTAATCCAAACTTTATTTCCAAGTTACTACTTTAAGTTCTTAAGTCTGCAATTTTATTATACACTATATATCCAGTCTTATTAAATGGTATGAACAGTCTTTCTGAAAAACAGAAATTTCTTCAGTAGCTACAGTAATGCATGCAACCTCTGAAACACTTAAAGCAATGAATAAGTAATGAAGCCCTCAGAGACATATTACCTTCTTTCCCTCAAGACTCAGAAATAAGGATAGATTGCTGAAGCTATCTTAAAACTGGATGAGACTGCCCCACAACCTCACAACAGTCATGTCCACACCTTCTCCTCTCCACATTACACATACAGAACATGCCAAGAGACAGACACACTTTCAGAATCACACGCTACCTGCAAAAGCAATACAGAAGTTGAGGTATGAAAAGGATGACATCATACCACACAAACAGATGTGACATTCTTTCAACCACACTTGCGTTCTGGAGTCTGTTCCCATCTCCAAACGCAGCTCAGACCACCTTGCATGTAACGTTTTCACCTTTGTCTACCTTAATTTATTTTGCATCTCATATATCGCATCGCTGGATAAGGAATTGGCTGGATGGTCGAACCCAGAGAGTGGCGATCAACGGCACAATGTCCACCTGAAGACCAGTGACAAGTGGTGTCCCTCAGGGGTCAGTGCTGGGACCAGTGCTGTTTAACATCTTTCTCAGTGACATGGACAGAGGAATGGAGTGCACCCTCAGCAAGTTTGCAGATGACACCAAGCTGTGTGGCACAGTGGACTTGCTAGAGGGCAGGGATCCATCCCAGAGGGACCTGGACAGGCTGGAGAGTTGGGCCCAGGCCAACCTGATGAAATTCAATAAGGCCAAGTGTAAGGTCCTGCACCTGGGTAGGCACAATCCCAAGCACAAATACAGGCTGGGTGGTGAATGGCTGGAGAGCAGCCCTGAGGAAAAGGACCTTGGAGTCTGGGTTGAT
>VWZE01016935.1:70080-106894 GCA_013396675.1 Eubucco bourcierii
CCTACTCCTGTCCCTTCTCACGCAACGGCCCTTGCCCCTTGCCCCTGCCCTGGCTGGGCTTTTGCTCTTACTCTTAGTCCTGCTCCTTCCCCTGCTACCGCTTCTGGTTCTTGTCCCTTCCCCTGCCCCTTCCTCTTCTCTTGTCCCTGCCCCTTTTNCATTTCACACTAAACACTTCAGCCCCTTGTCTGAGCGACCACCCCAATGCTTGCCCTCACAAGACACAGTTGAGAGCATGTTCCTACCCAGTGCACCAGAGCATGGTGCTTAGATCCCCAAAAGCAGGTTTGGCAGTGGGTTTTCATCCTTTTCAGAAGACTTTGGTCTGAAACAAAGGGAATTAGTCCAAAATGCAAGAATGAAATATGTGTGTGTAAGGATGTGGAGATGAGTATTATGGTAAATCATGGAAGAAAACTGACAAACTAGAATTATCCCTGGGCTTTTTATCCTTGGGGGAAGCTGGGAAGCTGTGAGGTCGTTTTATAGTTTTGGCTTTTCAGTACTCTTAACTTGGAGGTTTGTCAGGTGAAAAGACCCCCCAAAAATGGTATAGAAGAAATGTGTGTTTTATCCAGAAAATAGCATATTTACTAATTTCATGTGACTTGAGAAACCAGAAGGTTTCGGGTAATCAGGAAACAACTTTTTGTGGTCTACACACCCTTCAAATGTTGCTGTCCTTTCTTGTCCTTTTCTCTGCAAAGTCACAAAATGACTGGTTTTGGGTTACTTTAGTTTTTGCGTCTCTAAGCACAGGAAAAAGCACACATGAGCCATGCAGGCATAAGGAAAGGTGTGCTTCCATCACATCAGTTTTAAAGTGGTGGAATGGAGCACTTCAACATTTGTGGTAAGACCTCACCTGGAGTAATGCAACTAGCTCCAGAGTCTTTGACATAGGAAAGACCTGCTCAAGTGAGTCCAGAAGAGGGCCACCAAAATGACAGCAGGCTGGAACTCCTCTCCTATGGAAAAAAAAAAAAAAAAAAAAGAAGTTGGAAGAGTTGATGTTGCCTAGAGCAAAGGCAGCTCTGGAAAGAACTTACTTCAGCCTTTCAGTATTTAAAGGGGGCTTACAAGAAACATAGACATGGTCTCCCTTCTGCGGAAAGGCTGAGGGAGCTGTGTCTCTTTAGCTTGGAGGAGACAGAGGAGTGATTTCATTAGTATTCATAAATATGTAAAGAGTAAGAAGGAGAGAGCCAGACTCTTCTCAGTGATGTCCACTGACAGCACAAATGGCAAGGGGTGCAAGCTGGAGCATAGGAGGTTCCACGTGAACATGAGATAAAACTTTTTCACTCTGAGGGTAACAGAGCACAGGAACAGGCTGCCCGGAGAACTTGCAGAGTCTCTTTCTTTGGAGACATTGAAACCCCACCAGGAGGTGTTACTGTGTGACCTGTTCTGCCTGACTTTCTCTGGCAGAAGGGTTGGACTAGATGATCTTCGAGGTCCCTTCCAACTCCTACAATTCTGTTATTCTGTGTTTTTTCAAGGGCCTGTTGTGACAGGACAAGGGGTATTGTTTTTAAATTAAAAGATGGTAGATCTAGACCAGGTACAAGGAACACATTTTTTTTTTTTTCCCGCAAGGGTAATGTATGGGAACAGAAATACGTATGTGGCTCGACATCGTTGGGAGAATCGTAAGGATAATCGTTTGGTATACGGCAGTTTGGCACTTGAGTCCGCCTTGAAATAAGGAGCTTTGAACTCGGGAGGCAGCCGTGGTGGGACTTAGGACCGTGGGGAGTCCCTGCCGGAGAAGGCTGCAGAAACACCAGGAGGCAGGGGCAGGCTTTGAAGCCCCAGAGATGGCTTTCAGAGCGCGCTTCGCTCGCCAATCAGGGTAGGTGGCAACTGCTTGGCGGCAAGGTGTGAAACTATGAAAGTCTGCTTAGAGGACTGCTTGAGAGACATAAAGACCTTCTTGGAGATTGCCTGGGGACTCGCTTGAAACCTGCTTAGAGACCTGCTTGAGAATCGTCTGCTGAGGGGGCCGTTGCTATGTGCCGTACTTGTCTGCCGTGAGGAGCCGCTACCTGCCTGTGTTACCTTCCTCGCTGCCGTGGCGTGCGCATGACAGCGAGAACTACTGCTGCGGAGGACAGAGAGCTACCGTCCCGCCCGGCCCCGCTCCCGTCCCATGTTTGCGTCATCACCGCTCGACCACCGCGGTAGTTACTTTCAGTCTGTCAAATAAACCCCTTAGGCACTTGATTCCGTTTCGAGTCTTAATTATGTTCCCGAGGATGTAAAGTTAGTCACACTAAAAGCCCAACTGAGCATCAACCAGGAGTTAAGATGGGCCGCAACCAGCAGCAGCTGGAACACAAAGGGGTTTAACTTCTGCCAAATCACCCACGAGACAGGTAGTGAAACACTGTCACAGGCTGCCCAGAGAGGTGGCAGAAGCCACATCCCTGAAGACATTCGAGGCCAGTTTAGACAAGTTCTGAGCAACCTGAACTCGTTGAAGATGTTCCCGCCCACTGTGGGGACACTGGACTGGTTTTGAACCACAAGCATTCTATGGTTCTATGAACGTTCCAGTAAACGCCTGGACCAAAAACCGTGCGCCCGACCCCTGTAATCACTCGGGAAGACGGAGGATAAAGCCAAGCTACCTGCTAGCCGCACGCTTCTCCCTCCAGTCGCAACTTTCTCTGGCTCAAAAACAAATGAACACGGAAGACACACAGCCCACGCCCCACCAGCGCTGACATCGAAGGACCAGGAAGCCGTCAGACCGGCCTCGCTCGCCGGCTGGGGGCGCCGCCCCGCTGCCACGGCAACCACAAAGTGGGCAGGGCAGCTCTCAGCCCGGTTGCTAGGAAATGAGGCTTCTGGTCCGGGCGGGGGAGCTGCCGTAAAGCTGCGACTCCACTGTCGTTAAAGAACGGGAAATGTCGTGAAGCGCGGTCGACCGGGCCTGCGTCGGAGGGTGACCGGGCCCAGCTTCCCGCATTTATATGCCCCGTCCCCCGGCGGCCGCATACCCCTTCTGCTCCATGTGGGGCTCGGGCCGGGGTCTCGGCCTCTCCTCTTCCTTCTCCTCCTCCTCCTCCTCTTCCTCCTCCTCTTCCTTATCCTCCTTCTACTATGCCCCGGAAAACAGTTAGCAGGAAGCGGAAGGCGGCGGCTGCCGCCTTGGGGCTCGACGGGGATCAGGTAGGCAAAGAGGGGAGNGAGCAAGGGGCGTCACTGTGCCTGGCGAAGATATTATGGGTATGGGGAAGAGTAGTCCTCAGACCAGTGGTGGGAGTTGGCTCTGTCCACTACACCAAACAGCAGCAGCAGCAGCAGCAGCATCTCACTCCCCTGGCCCATAAGCTGGGGGTGCCGGAGACTTTCCCAGGTTCCTGCCACTCTTCCACGCGCTCTGCCCGGAGCGTTGGTTTCAACCGTTTGCCCCATAACAGCCGGGTCACCACCACCCCTGAGCGATGCAGCGGGGTCACATCAGACCGAGCAGCGATGAGGTCGGTATCGGGAGGCCTTTGCGTCGTAACCCCAAACTTGTCGGGCTCATAGTGGGGGCTGTCGGGACTGCCCTCTCCTTTTGAAAGTCTTTAGTTTCCTCTTATTTCTGTAAGCATCCGACAAGGTGCCGAACCGGTGCGGACTGTTTGAAAGTCGTTGCAGTCTTACTTCATTAGTAGTTATGTTTGATTTTATGTTAGTAGAGGCTGTATCAGTATTTTTAAGTTAATCGTTGTGTATGGTACTCCACGGGTAGTTTGGAAGACTTTGGTATTTTGGTGTGAATATCTGAGTTGGAAGAGTTGTGACTTAAGTTTGTACTAGTTCTTTACCTAACTATGGAATATCTGTGTTATGTTTTCTGCAGAGTGAATGGGATCACCATGTTTGCAAAAAGAGAAAACCGACTCCAGTGAGAAGGTCTATGGTGTACTACCTGAAAGGTAGAGAAATCAGGATGCAGAATGAGTCCAGCTATCGGCGTGTGTTGCGTGGATATGCAGCCGAGCAGCTACCCAACCTCCTGAAAGAGAGAGAGTTTCACCTCGGAACACTTAATAAAGTGTTTGCCTCGCAGTGGCTGAACCACCGGCAAGTGGTATGCGGGACAAAATGCAACACAGTAAGTGCTACCTCTCTGTTTCTCTTTCCTCTCTTAATTATTCCACCCCTATCCCAAAATTATGCTTTCTGTAATCGAAGTACGTGGACTGCCAAAGGAAATATTAGGAAGTAATAGGCAAAATCTCACATAATTATTTTTCAGTGAAGGTAGTGCTGACTGATGCCTCTGCCATCTGAAAACATGGCACTGTGCAGGTGGCTGCTAACATGAACAGGCCAGTATCTGAATGCAGCATCTATCTAATTTGCACAGAAATATATATGTATGCTTGTGGGAGGGGGAGCAGCAGTGAGGTCAGATCATCTTGTCCTGCAAGTGGAAAGTTAATGAACAGTACTATTATATGATTTTCATGCCTGGCAGGATTATTCTTTCCTTACAGAGTTTGTAATTGTTCACTCTGTTTTTAGTGTTCAAATTACTTGTTTGTGTACGTTTTTAATATGCATCGTTTTCAGACTCAAAGTGATGATTTGTATTTGAAACATAGGAAGATATTAAAATATTGTCATACGGGATTAATAAATGGAGGGGGTCATATTTCTTAGGTAATACTTTCTCTACCACAGTTAGTATCTCTACTTTAGTTGCTGAGGTTGCAGTTTCACATGTGTAGTTCTGGTCTAATTAGTGCAAAACATCAAATTTATTCTTGGCAAGTACCACAGAAGTGAGCGAAATGTTGTGAGGAATGTATACATGAGTCAGACCTTAAATCTCAAAGTATCTGAGTTAGTTGACTTTTCTTTGCCTGAAGATTTTATGTTTTTTCATTTTTTTGCACCAAAGCCATGCTCAATATCTAACTTGCGAAGGGCAGTGGTTTGTTGTTTGTTGTTTTTTTTTTATTTCAAATATTCTGTTATTATTCATAGTTGACTAATGGGAGGCTTTAATCTGTCAATTTTAAGAGGAGGAGCATAACTGTGTAGATTAAAGAGGCTTTCTAACAGGAATAAGCCTGGAAGAACCTTTCTGCCTTTTTTTTTTTTTCCATGTATGTTCATCTGAAGTCTTGGCCTGTTAGCAGCCGGCGCTGTTCAGGGAACAACTTAGAGGAGACAAACTCTTGCTGAAACAGAAGCTCTCAAAAATCTTGCTTACTCTAGCAAGAGGGCTGCATGTTTTATAGAGCTGTAATGGTTTTGCTGTGTTCTGTAACTTCTGTAGTTTCAGTGCTGCTGCAGCAAAGATAAATGGGCAAGTGAGTTGTTAACGCAACCTTGCAGAAAATTCTTTGGAAGCATACAGTGACAGAACTGAACAGGGATTCAGCCATGTTGTTCCCACTGCACACACTGCAACAAGGTCTGAACTTCTATAGCTATACTCAGCATTTCAGTTGGATCTCATCTAATATTAGGCAAAATACAATGGTGGCAAAAGATGTCACTTCAGCATTGCAAAAGGTCGTGTATGAATTATGAATGCTGCAGTGGTTTTAGCTTGGTTGCTTTCTGTTCACATTTGAATGAGTATTTAAACTCTGCAGTCTTAATTCTGCGATTTTTCTCTCACCCTGAGCATGTGAATTAATGAAGAAGAATTCCTTTTGTCAATTGTCGTATACTGAAGCTGTGGTATGTAAGTTGGGAGTAAATCTAAAGCACTAAGGGGTTCGCTGTAATGGGTTTTGCTGCATTGGGGTTGCATGTAATTTAAGTTCATACAACACAGAAATGCAAACCATTGCAGTTATTTTAATCAAAGCTTGAATATGACACTGCAAACTTCGTATTTAATTTATAAACTACCTTTAGCTATGCTTTGCCAGAAGGATTCACTATTTTAAATAACAAAAATACACTGATTTCATAGAGGAATAGATTTGGATTTGGGCGCTTGATGGTATTGATCGCTAGCAGCATGAAAGAGCTCTCTATAAATTAGTATCATAGAATGATTTGAGTTGGAAGGAACCTCAAAGATTATTTGGTTCTAACCCCCGTCATAGGCAGGGACACCTCCCCGGAGAACAGGTTGCTCAAGGCCTCATCCAGCCTAGCCTTGAACACCACCCGGGGGAAGCATCCACAGCGTCCTTGGGCAACCTTTACCAGTGTTTCACTCCCTCACTGTAATGAACTTCTTGCAATTGCTGGGTTTTGATGAAGATTGTAATTTGTTGGTTTACTTTGGGTAACTTTTTATCCTTAAAAGTATCTCTGAGTATTGCTGCATACCTGAAATGGGTTTATCGTTCTCCAGTGGACCCTGGTGCTCACAGTTAGCTGTATGTGAATCAGATATTTGAGCTTCTTGAAGGTGCATGGGTTTTTTTGTTTGGTTTGGGTTTTCCTGGTAGATTTAGAAGTATAAAACCTATAAAAATGTTTTAAGTGTCTAACAATTCAAACCTAATCACCTGAGCTTTTCTGAGACCAGAATGTCACAAGAATGTCCTTGGTCAAGTACAGTAGCAAACTTCTTAATGTTTTTTCAAATTCAAATGAGTGAGCAGGCAAACCTCTGACAAGTGCAGACATTTAGAGTGTATCACCACAGCATTTAAGAGATCAAAGGCTAATACTGATAAGTCACAGAAGAAAATACTGTCTGTAATAAGGGTCTTTAGTTCAAGCTTCTTGGAGAAACTTTAAGAGTTGGGTAGGAGGCAAGTTGATGATAAATGAGCACACTGAAATTGAGATTCTTGAAATGTAGTTCCCATAGTTCTGTCCAGGGTGTAATTCTTCTGCTAAATGAAGTTAAGGATGAAAAAACACAACATCTGTAAACGACTGCCAAAATACAAGTGGCTTATTATTTTCCAGTTGCTGGAGAATATTAAATCTAGTATTTTTGTTTACCTGGTTTTATTTTCTTGTTTTCTTCCTTTCCAGGCAGGGCTGATAAAGCATGCTTGTGTGTTTGTGTTGTAAAAATTCCTTACAGAATGCTCTCTTCTGGTTTCTCAGGTGGCTTTTATAAGGCATTAATGAGTTGCTTTCTAAATGACAGCTGAAAGATTTTTCTCTCTTTGGTAGATGAACATGTTGCCTTGGATGCTCTTGCTGTAAATCACCAGCTTTTGTTTCTTAGACTTCTTATTTGTTCAAGAGATCCCTTGTCTGTTCTGTGCATCTCGAAGTTATGATTTAATATTTTAGTTCTGGGAGTGTAGTGAGAATGTTATTCTTCCATCCATGAATGTGGATTCTATACAAGGAAATTTTACTTGCTTTGCGAGTTAATTTGTCTTCTGGCGTTGTACGTGTAGTGAAGAATCAAGACAACTGCTAATTTATGATGCCAGGGAGGAAATGACAAGTCATGGTCTCACAGTTTGTAACTCTACTCAAGTGACCAAAACTGAGTCTAAATTACTAGACTGTCTCCAGAGTCAGGTAATTTCCCTACCAGTTACGGTGTGGGTGGCAGAGATGCCCTTTAGCTGGTAAAGTCTCTTGCTTCTCCATCCTTTGCCATCTGTTGACATGTGTTGACTGTCTGCTAGCCTCCTGAAATGAAACACGGAGGGCAAGACACAAGCTGACAAATGTGATTTTAGCAGTGAACATTCAAGTGCATGCCTGTTAGCTACTGTTGCTTCATGTTTTCAGCAAGGTGGAGTGTGTGCTTCATTGCATGGTCTTGTCTCTAGGAATTGGAATTCAGAATCACTCAGCGTGCTGGATGCTTTTACCTGTGGTCACTTCTCAGATGATTTCTTTACATTCTGGCCTCTTTATCTTGGACCATTTCAAGGAGGAATGTGTGAGGCTATTACCTGCTTGTACTGCTCAATCTGTGAGTAGGTTTAGTGCTAAGATTAGTGCATGTTCTGATCTCTACCGGAAAGGAGGCATGCCAGTTCAATAGCTTTGTCTTTAACAAGCCCGTGCTTCTTTGGGGCTTAGCATATTTAGTATGCCTGTATTGCCACAGAATGGAGGAACCTTATGCTGAGTGTTTTATGAACATGGAAACGAGAGGTGTTTGCAATCTAAATGAAAGGCAGGACTGAGAGCTAGGCAAAATCAAGCTGTGTTGCTCATTGTGACCAGCTGTGGTGTTAGAATAGTGACACTGTAAGCATTGTTTTGCTTTTGCTGTTTTGTTAGCGAAAAAACACATTTAGTTTTTCAGCTTGTCAGAGTGGAATTGTTGTGACCAGTTTCAGTTGACATGGAGTTTTCCTGTTGTGGAATGGGATGTTCCCACCTGTTTGCACTTGTTCATGCGCATGTGGGTTAAGGGCTGTCTTGATCAGTTTTCTGCTCTATATTCAGATTTGTTTTCATGCAGAGCTAGTTTTCACTGAAGGCAGCTGATTTGGCAGCTTAGCCCTGACGTGAGGATTGCAAGGTTGTTAGGGTGGGTGAGGAGAAACCACATGTGTTGTCAAAGATTGTCTTTAAACCATTTGTGAAATCTCATTGTGATTGATTAGTGACTCGGTTTTTAGCAAGACAGTATGTTTATGTTGGGTTTCTTCCCAGTGTTAGTGTGAGTTACAAGAATGTCCCTGTAATTTCTGAGAGCAATATATGAAGAGATGGGACACAAAGCTTATCGTGATGAGCTCTTCTTCATGAAGGCTTAGGAATCTCTTTCATTTGCGATCTTTCTAACTTGTAAATTTCAGTCCATCACACTTTTGTAATACAAGCATGGTGCAGCTCAGGGCAGCACCCTTTGTTTTTGTTCTGATCAATTTTCACGATCAGTGTAAAACTGGGGCTGCTTGTCCACCTGCTGTTGTGTGTGCAGGAATAGCCGAGGAAGGTATGAACGAGTCTACTCACTGCCTTGAAATGACATTTCATAGACTTTGTTCTTAATTTTGTTGTGTGAAGTCATTGCTTTCCTTTAAGGTTATATGACAAGGGAACTTATTTTTTTTAATTGGTAGCTTTATTGTTTTATTCCCCCTTTACACTGTTATCTCTGTCAGGCAGGTAAAAAAAATGGAAACAGACTGGAAAGAATTCTGTTGTCAGTATTGCATGAGATTTAATAAATTTTACACTTCATGCTCTGATCCTCAGGTACTTGACACCCTGCTACAGTCCGTCTTTACTTTTGGGAAGGTGATTATCACAGTATCACCAAGGTTGGAAGAGACCTCAAAGATCATCAAGTCCAACCCGATACTACAGCCCTCAAGACTAGACCATGGCACCAAGTGCCACGTCCAAACCCGCCTTGAACACCTCCAGGGACGGTGACTCCTCCACCTCCCTGGGCAGCCCATTATGGTAGCCAGTGACTCTCTCAGTCAAGAACTTTCTCCTCACCTCCAACCTAAACTTCCCCTGGCACAGCTTGAGACTGTGTCCTCTTGTTCTTGTGCTGGGTGCCTGAGAGAAGAAAGCAGCCTCCTCCTGGCTACAATCACCCTTCAGGTATTTGTAGTGAAGTTCCTTAGAGTAGGGCAGTTTCTTGATTAACTTGATCATAAGCAGTTTGAAAAGGGGACATAGTAACTGTATTGGGGCCATTTGCCAGAGTGACTTCTCACCGGTTCTGCAAAGCAAAAAAAAGCATGCAGTTAGTCAGCTGGGGACGTGTGAAAAGTAGGGTGAGGTAAGGAAGATTTGTGGGTACGACAGCTGTGGTGCCTAGCCATGGCTGCTTGCCTTGATCTTTCAGTGATAACACAGTTGCAAGGTATACAACCAAACTGATTGTGCTTTTGGTTTGGTTTTTTTCCTAAAAAAAAGGAAGAAGAAAAGGTGGACTTCTCTCTGTCATCATCCAGCCTGTTTGCTTGTTAGGACAAGGCTGTCCTGCAGAGAATCTGAGAGCTGAGTGTACGGTTTCTCACAATTCAAGAATGGTCCTCGGATTTGTGGCAAATGGCCAAAGCAATCCCAGTTTGCTTAATCCTAATGTGATTTGGCACACCAATGGCTGATGTGCACATGTTTTACTAGCAGGAAGAAATGAACTACATGCAAAGCTTAAAAATCAAGGGACAAATATGCAGAGTTCACCGTTTCAGGGGTTGACGTGGGTTTACTGCATCCAGGAAAAGGTTTTGGGGATGTTTATTTCTGTATAATGAGTAGCTGGAGGTATTCATTATACAGAATTATACAGCGGGAGGTACTCCTGCTTGAGGTAAAGCAAAAAATATATGTGCAGTTCAGCTATCAGGAGTCTGTGCAGACTCTTTTTAAAGAGTTCAGGCTGCTTTAGAGTTATTTGCAGATGCACAAGAGAAACAAAGGTACCTGTTTTCTTAGAAGAAGCAGGCCAGTTTCTTTTTCAAATTCAGCTTTAAGTCATTGTATACTGTGATTTTGGCTGTTCTTGTTTGAAAGCATGGAGGTATTTTTGTATGTGATTTACTGTAGTGTTTCTACACTGTTTCTCTTAGAACAGTATTCATTTTTTCTGTGTTTTTAGCTGGGTGCTTGTCCTGTTTCTTAGCATTCCTCCTTTTGGCTTTAGAGGCGTCTTAACTGTTTGACTTCCCTTGGCTTCTTTTTTTGCTGGGTCTCCAGGGAAGATTTCTTGTCACTCCTGTGTAGCTTGCAACTATGAGCTTCTAGTTTTCTGTCTTGCCCCAGGTGATGCAGGAGTCTTGGCATACACAGAAGGTGCTTGGGTATTGTATTCTAAGGGAGGTGCTGGTTGATACTAAAGTACGTACAGTGTACTAGTCTCCTTAATTAGGAGGGAAAAAACTTGCTGCTTAAAACTTTACAGCTGAAACTAATCAGTCCCTTATCTGTGTGCAGTTTCTTACCCAAAGAGCAGGTGCTGTGATACTACTCTTGAAGCTAAAGGAGGGAGGTGAGGAAATGACAAAGCAGTTCAAAGGCTGATGATGGATTAGAGTGAGGTGCAAGCAGGTGAAAGCACAATTTATGTCCTCTTACTGCTTCTAACAAAGTCATAATTTGAAAACTACTTACAGGGAAGTGATGTGGAGGTTGACAATCCAGGGGAGAGACAAGAGGAGTCAACATTTTCAACTTCATCATGGTTTTAGCTCAATTAATTTAGAGGTTAGCTAAAGGAATTCAGCACCCGAGTGAGTCTTTATTAACCTTGTATCACACAAGGATGTAACACCATGGTGTCAGACTGGAGAATGTGAAAGGCTTTCAATTTCAGTGCTCAAACATGTTGAAGTGCTTTGCAAAGGATGACTTTTTTTATAGCCGGAGCATGATTTTCTTGAGTATGGGAACATCGTCATGTGTGGATGTGTTTTCCTAATTAGTGTTTCTGGTGCCAGCTTTAGGACCTGCATATCAGAGTTGAGAACTTTAATCTTAGGTACTTAACTGTTGTGGGGATTTCTTATTGGTTTGTTTTGGTTTTGTCAGGTTCTTTTCTCCCCCCTTTCAGTAGCTGAAGGAGAATGGGGAATTGGGTGTTTCTGTTGGAAGGAAGTACTGAGGAGGAAGAGAGGGTATGCAGAGGAAAGACAGGGAGGAGGAGAGGTCGTTACTGGTCCTGATCCTGCAGAGCAGGAAGTGGTCAGGGCAGAGGTGTTGCTTTCTGCTTGGATTTTTTGCCAGCTATTTCAGGTAGGGAACAGTGTAATACGGCTTGGGATAAGCAAAGAGTGCCTCCCTCCTGCTCAGCTATATTTCAAGTGCTACCCAACATCCATATGCAAAATGAAGAACTGCAAATGAAATTTCAGACCCTGGAGGAGCAGTCGTTTGTTTGCAGAGGATTCAAGCTTGGAAACATTCAAAGCTAGATTGGATGGTGCCTTGAGCAACCTGGTGTAAGAGGAGATACCCCTGCCCATGGCATGTGGTTCGGTTGATCTGTCAGATCCTACCAAAACAATTTTGTGATTCTCTGATAACTGCTTCATCTGCCAAGGGAAGAGTGACATGGAGCTCAAACTTCTAGTCTTTTTGCAGGACGGATTATGTAGCTAGGTAACTTGTTTAGGTGTTCATGCTGGCAGTACTGTTTTGTTAATAAGCTGTGCACATCACCAGAAAATAAACTCCAGTTGTACGAATATATAAATCATCAATTTGTCAAACCAAAAACTTCATGGTAAGTATCTTATCTGGGAAACCAGAGACTTGGGCTAAGCCCCCTGGGTTTGCTTTCTGTCTGGAGGTGGGTCCCTTTCTCACTGTGATACAGGGAAACTGGAAAACAAGGTTGTTCTGTCACAGTATTGAACAGGATAAAGAAAATGAGATTCAAAAGTTTTATTAAATGGGAAAGCTTCCATGACAACTTTCTTTCTTCTGTTGCTATGAATACCAAAAGGGACAGTTGAAATAAAACCACTATAATTAAGTTTGTTCATCTGTTCTAAGAAGAAATGTACACATTCTTCAGCCATATTTGCAGCATTTATGGATTCCAGCTTGAATGTAAATTCATTCGAAAGTAAGGGCCATAATTGACCACCTTGTTGTTCTGATCTGTTTGATGATAACTTGCATCACCTGTTTTTCTTCCCCAGTTGTTTGTAGTAGATATCCAGACTGGCCAAATCACCAAGATTCCTGTTCTGAAAGATCGTGAACCCGGCTTGATGAACCAGCAGGGATGCGGTATTCATGCCATTGAGATCAATGCCTCAAGGACCCTTCTGGCCACAGGTGGAGACAACCCAAACAGTCTTGCTATTTATCGTCTGCCTACACTCGACCCGGTCTGTGTGGGAGATGTAAGTAGGAGCATTTGAGTAAAGTTTGTTCTGGGACAAGAATTATTTCTTTGAAGTGCTTAATGTCAGAGCAAGGTTAACATTTGGGAGTCATATTGTAGGAGTAACTTTCTGAGAGCTTGAAAACATTCCTAATTAAGGTGCCTTTTTTAACAAGAATTCTTTCAGTATGAGTGAATACATAAATGTGAAAGAGTTGACTTTCTGAGTCTGATTTCTTCCTTACCCTCATTCAGGCCTACTTTTGATTACTTTTAAACCATGAAAACAAAAGAAAATGCCAAGTGTTAAAAGTCTTAGTTGTAATGACCTGTGAAACTATTTTTTGTGAAGAAGCTTTTTTGAGAAATTGAAAAGATGATGCAAGTTGTTGAAGCACGAAATCTTACTAGTTGCTTTCTTTACAGTTAGAACTACTCCAGTAGTTAAGAGAGATTAGCCTTTAGACTTCTAGACATAAATAAATAATGGTGAGTTGAGGCCTTCATCTGGCTAGAGCAAAGAAGGTATGACAGAACTGCAGAGAGTAACATGGCCATGAAGATTGACACATTGAGAAGTTGGCCAGAACACCAACAAGAGACTGCAATGCTGTTGGAAAGTCAGAAAGTGACAGCATAGACCAAGAAGTGAAAGGACTTCATCTATTTGTTTCCCAGGAATGTAATGAATATGTATTACTGTAAGTGTACATAAAGCATAGGGAGAGTATCTTTGGTTGTGCGAGCTGGGAGGGCTACCCCTTCGCATCTGGCATCGTTAATAAAGGTAATACCTTAGACCTAATAGTTACTGTCTGTTAGGTTTTGATTTGATCTCCCTGTGTCATTGTTCAAATTTCTGCCCCATCCCCACCCCTCCCAGCAGGTGATTCCCAAGGCAGAACTTGGCTTTGAGGCTTAGTTTGAACCCAGTGCCTTGTGGCAGTTTCATAGACTCTAATACTTCTTGTATTTCTTAAATATCATCATCTGGTTACAGCCAGTCCTAGAAAGAAAGAAGGCTGAGATGAGCATAGTGGTCTCCTGTAAACACTTCTTCCATTTCTCTTTTTTATTCAGGGCTTTGCAGAGACATTTAACTGCATCAGCAGAGGTCCGGTCAGAGTTTCTACAGTAGCAGATAACCAGCTGCAGAAAGGCTCAGCTCTGAAGATCTGTATGCCTTGCTATGCATTGGCATGCTGCTGTGACTTTGCAGCTTTTCAGGCAGAACTAGAGCCTTATAGTCTTTCCTTCCCCCCCTCCCCCCAATAGGTTTTGCATCTCTTAAAACATTCTTGAAGTAAAAGTCTTGAAACATTGATCTATAGGTAATATGTTGTAAATACAGTATTTTAGTTACCTGTAGCACGGATGTGCATTTGAGGAAATAAAAGTATGTAGCTACTTAACAGAAGTAACGGATGCTGCTTTCAAGATGGAAAAATTGAAGTCCTTAGAACTGATGTTAGTTTGTCAATCAGAGACCTGTTTTTCCATCATCTAACTGCCCTCTTTATTATTAATACACTTTAAAATAAATAAAGTTAAAATCACTGTCAGGTTCTTAATCTCTTCTAGCTGGATGCTTGGATCTTACTTGTATATTTTTACTGCAGGTCTGTCTTAGAGTACTAAAAATCAATGTTAAGAATACTCATCTATTTGGGAATACTTGAGTATAATGGCACAGAATATCTGTTTTGTTTTTTTTTTTTTCCTTTTAGGATGGACATAAGGACTGGATATTTTCAATTGCGTGGATCAGTGATACTATGGCTGTTTCTGGTAAAGTCAATTTTTTCTCTCCTTGTTTTCCTTCTCTGCTTTCCAGAATTTTATAGTAATATAAACCACTTCATAGGTCTTAGTGAAGTACATTTATCAGAGCATTTTAAACCACTTGGAACTAACTTAGTTCTTTAAACCCTTCTTGGTCTTAGTGTAGTGTTAGTATAGTGTTTTATTTGTAGAACTTTATAGATTTTTTTTTTCTAGTATTAGAAGAAATATTACTGTTTTCCCAGTAGGTGTTGCCGTGAGAGGGTCTCCAAACAGTGAGCTACACAGAAGGATTTCACACAGGAAGTGAAACTTTGAGAGGGGTGTTGATTTTTCAGCTAATAACTTTGCAGTGCAGCAGAGCAGTAGCAGTTTCCTGAAATACTATGCAAGACTGATGAAAAGGTTTATTTTGTCAAGCTGTCAGCACAGTTGTATGTTTACATATATATGCACATACACCATGGCAGTTACTACCGAAGTCTGTAATAGATAAGGTCAATTACTGGTTTTTTAATAACTAGTTGTATAATTAGTGTAACTACACAGAGTATTACTTAGGTGAAAGCAGCAATACTGATATGCTTTTGCATTAATTTTGTTTACTGGCTTCTGTGCTGACCTCTCTCTACAAGGAGATGTGAAAATGCAGATGGCAGAATTGTATTGATACTGTCAAAGGTTAGACCTGGGCCAACCAGTAAGAGTGACAGACCCTTTTCCCTTTTCTAAAGAGAAAGGGAATAAGGGGGAGAGAGGTTTACAGAAAATAATAACAATACAGTGAGAAGTATACAAATACATGCAAAACCAATTATCGTGCTCAGCATCCCTGGTGGCAGTTATGTCACTGTCACCACTAATGCTATGAGTAGGCACAGGGGGAGTTTCAGACTGGACTCTGCAGGAAATGTGAAAGTGAATCAGGAGCTGGTTTTGGGAACTGGATTCAAGAACACAGATTGGTATTGAAGGCAGAGTCCCTCTCAGATGCTGGCCTTGGAGGTAGAGAGCTTGATCCTCACAGTCCTTCAGCTTTATACTGAACGTGATGTATCTGGGATGGAATCCCTTGTTGGTAAGGTTATGGTAACTTATCCTGTCCATTCCACTCTGCAGGAGTGACCTTTTACTTTTTGCACCTCCAGTGTACTACACAAGGTTTAGCAGTTACCTCAGTCTGTGAACCAGTCCTTGGTGCTAACTATAAACCTTGAGTGTTATCGAGTCTAGAAGCAGACACTGTCTGTGAAAACATGGAGTTTACTTGATCTGTTAAGCTTTAAGAGAACAGAAGTGATTACAGACATCCAAGGGAAAGATAAGAACCCACTCTGATCGAGGCACGGCATATGATATCGAATTGTGTTGCTCTGTTTTCTGCATGCTGAGTGTTGGAGGTGTGAGCAGAAGACTGCTGTGTTGTGTGATGCTTACCGTGGGATGTAGTCTGTAGCCTCCAAATGCTGGAGAAGACTTGAGAGCAATTAGCAAGTCTGATTGCTAAACTGAGTTCTTCAAAACTTCCCTAATGACCCTAATCAGGAGAAAACAGGCAACTAACTTCTGATGTTTTAATCTTACAGCTTTCGATTTCATCTGTATCTGAAAGTGTGAAACAGAAATATTTCAGCCACAGACGTTAAGTATATGGCACATACCTTCGTCAGAATGTCACAGGAACTTTCATTTAGTTTCTACTTTCTTGGGCAAAGTTAAGTGCCACAGAAAGGAAAAAAGGCATTTTGGTTTCACGGCAGACAGCAGTCATCATATAGCTGAGATATGACATTTGGCAATTATATCTTCACTGTCTTCCAAACTGTTGGAAGAGTACAGAGGACCCTCAGAGGCTTGACTGTTTCTGGTACTTTTGTTAACTTCAAGAAAACAAGACTGTGGTTCTA
Organism: Eubucco bourcierii; assembly: GCA_013396675.1. Lineage (NCBI taxonomy): Eukaryota > Metazoa > Chordata > Aves > Piciformes > Ramphastidae > Eubucco > Eubucco bourcierii. The sequence goes on from VWZE01016935.1 coordinate 86,470, forward strand.
AAACCTGCAGTAGTATATTTCAGTAGTCCATAAGCATGAGCTCCTGATTAAGCAGCTATAGCTGAGGGAGAATTCACTGAGTTGGGCTGGCTGTGCAAAGCAATTTCCGTGGCAAAAGCTTCAGATGGGATGAATAATTCTCGGGATTGCATAAAGCTAGGGTAACAGATTATTGTCCTTGCCCTGGGGTCTAATCAGTTGGACAACAGACTTTTGGCGCTTTGCCCTGTTAGGACTGTTACTTTGGGAAGAAGCCATCGCTTAAGTCAGGTGTTCAGAATATTTACTGGTAAGTATTCAGCCTCTGTAATGGACAAGATTAGATACTACTGAAACCTGTCGGCATGCAAAGTGAGTGGCAGGATGTTTTGTCCTGTGCTGCTCGCTGCTATGCAAGCGTAATTAGGAAGCTTCTTTTGTATCTAGCAGTGGTAGGTGATAGTGGGAAACTGTTGAATCGGTCGGTGAGGGGGCAAGGCCGTCTTTGCTCTGCCGCTTGCATTGCAGCAAGATGTTTTGCTTCATTTGCAGCTTGTTCCTCGTGATGGGCCAAAGCCTGTGCATTTATCAGACCCATGTAGCTGTTTAGTCTTCTCTGGTATCTTCGTTATGCAGTCTCTCTGAGAGTAAGAATGTTTTTCACATTGTGAGGGAAGAAACCAGGGCAGATGTCCAATCTCTCAGAGCCGACTTGAGGTGGAAGTGAGTCACTTGAAGGGATGGCTGCAGGGCTTTGAATTAACTCTATTATCTATAGACCAAAGACACTCAACTTCACACATCAAATATTGTTGCTCTTATTGAGTCACATTTTGGATTTGAAGTCTTAAAATTCAGCTTAAAACTAAAACGAGTTCATGTTTGTTAAGCCTTAATTCCTACAGTGCCTTCTCTTAAACAGGTTTCACAGCAGAGTGTTTTAAACAGATTTAATCCAAATTGGCTTAAATTGTTGTTTGAAATAATGAACTGAACAGCAACAGGTAACGTGTATACATACCCATAAACATACTGGTAGACATCAAATGAACTCAAACTGACATAAACTCAACTGAGGTGGTTTTTTGTTTGGCTTAACAGCCTTGGTAAGCTGGACTGGACACACAGGCTGTTCAGTCTCCTCTGAGTTTATTCTCTGTGTAACTCCCTTATGGCCATTGCTGTACACAATTGTGTTTTCTGATGCATCATCAGTTTGTGAACTGATGAGGTGATCTAGGTGCTTAGAAACAATGTATACAAACCAGATGAAAATGAGCTCACAATGTTATGAGCTTTACAACTCAGTAAAATTTTGGTAATACCAATTAATATATAGGCACCAAGAGTATATTCAGTTAGGTTAATAATATATTTCCTTTCTTTCAGACCCTAATGTTTATTCCTTTTTTTCTTTCTTTTAAAGGAGAGTTATGTATATGTGAAATGAACTGTTTGTTTATGAGTTACTTATTTTATGAACTACTTATTCAGGTTCCCGGGATGGTTCGATGGGTCTTTGGGAAATCACAGAAGATGTGTTGGCCAAAAGCGATGCCATGCATAATGTCTCTCAAGTTCCTGTCTATGCCCACATAAAACACAGGGCTCTGAAGGATATTCCCAAGGAGAACACCAATCCTGACAACTGCAAAGTCCGTGCACTGGCTTTCAACAATAAGAATAAGGTCAGTAAGATAAGGAAGACAGTTGAGAATTCCTAGGGCAGTCTGGCTATAGTAGGGAAAAAAGGAAAAAATAATGTAAAATATACCAGAGAAGAAACCTAACTTTTTTCCTGATCCTTTTACATCCTTACGAGTTAGTAGGCTTCATCTGCTGACATCTCCGTGTGCCTAAAGGGAATGCAGTTCTGTAGGGGGTGAAATTGTGTGTTGCTTTTTGTTTTGAGAACGTTCACAAGGAGCAGGCAACACCAAAGTGCCTCTTGGCACTTGAATCCCAGTTGGAGTGCCCTTGCTGCTTTCCCTCCCTTTTCATGAAGGCCAGCAAACCTTCATGCGTTTCCTGTTTTGATGACCGAGTTGCTCACCAAGTGAATTAACTGACAGGCACCAGTACTTGTGTGGTGTTACTTTGTTGACTTTTGACAAACAGTAATTGCTAACCTTCCCTGTGCTGCCATCTCCTTATTGCTAGTAAGAGTAGCAATTCATCCTTCACTACTTCTTTTTTTTTTTTTTCTGCTCTTAAAGAACAGAGGTGGTCTGAAGCAAAGGTGGGTGCACTTTAAGAAACATTGTGCTCCTGTGAACTTTATTTTTCACTGTAGCTGTTAATTCTCTGCAGTGGAGACTTAGTATGGCTTTTTCAGTAGAGTAATGGCTGGAAAGAAACTTTTGCCTCAGGGTCAGAATGGGTGTAGGAACTGCTGTAGAGAATTTTAAACCAGCTTGTACTGTCTAATCATGATTTGACTGCCTAGCAAGATTTACACTTTTGAAAATTATTTTTGGTCATTTACTGGTTTAGTGGGGTTTTTTTGTTGTTTCTACCTGCACCTTTGTGCTGTATCACATTCTGTCAAGGTCAGTATAAAATGAAAGTCCATCTTTTAAGTATGTACAGGATTATGGATGAGTTCAGTCCAGAGTATGCACTCTTCCTGTTAGAGTTTGTAAAGACATCTATAATAGAGAAAGTAACTTTAAAAAAAAAATTATTATTAGGAACTGTAATAAATTTTTTTTCTCTAATTTTTATTAGGAGCTGGGAGCTGTGTCCCTCGACGGGTATTTTCATCTCTGGAAAGCGGAGCACACACTATCAAAGGTGCTTTTCTGTTGGTATAAAATTTCAAAAAATGCCTAACACTTAAGGCTGTTCACTGTTCTTCCTCTTTTTTGAATGCTTGAATAAAGAGCAGTGTATAACACTGACAAGCTTTGTGAAGTGAAATGTCCTAAAAATTAGAACCTGGAAAGAGAAGCTTCCCACTTAAATTATTTTTTTAGAGTGAGAGGTACTTTCTACCAGTTCTGGGTGACCTGAACGTAACCATTGTACGGAGTGCCCCTTTACTCTGCTCTCCTCAGACCCCACCTGGAGTACTGTGTGCAGTTCTGGAGCCTCCAGCGCAGGAAGGCCATGGAAGTGTTGGAGCGGGTCCAGAGGAAGGCCCGGAAGATGCCCAGAGAGCTGGAGCAGCTCTGCTATGAGGACAGACAGAGAGAATTGGGGCTCTTCAGCCTGGAGAAGAGAAGGCTTCCAGGAGACCTTAGAGTAGCCTTCCAGTATCTGAAGGGGGCCTACAGGAAGGCTGGGGAGGGACTATTTACAAGGTCTTGCAATGTCAGGACAAGGGGCAATGAGTTAAAACTGGCAGAGGGGAGATTTAGACTGGATGTTAGGAGGAAGTTCTTTCCAGTGAGGGTGGTGAGGCACTGGAACAGGTTGCTCAGGAAGGTTGTGGCTGGTCCCTCCCTGGGGGTGTTCAAGGCCAGATTGGGTGATGCCTTAAGTGAACTGTACTAGTGGGAGGTGTCCCTGCCTATGACAGGGGGTTGGAATTAGATGATCCTTGAGGTCCCTTCCAACCTTTCCATTCTGTGAGTGAGATGGATACCTTATGGATCACTTATTTAAGTATAAAGCAGAGTAGACTCAGCTGCATATATACGAGGTAAGCTTTTTCAGCTGAGCATTGATGTCTGTGTACACATGCTGAAGGAATAACAACATCTTGGGTTTAAAATCTGCCAAAATCTGTTCTTTGTATAATCCATGGCTTCGGCCTTTGCAAGTCTCAGTTTGGTTCAGATAAGGCAGCCCATCTCCCTGAGTTGTTGGTTTTCTCTGGGTCAGGTTGTTGCTCTTCTCTTCTGCGGCAAACTTTTTTTTAGCCGTTTTGGTGGTTGAGGGTTTTTTCACTGCAGCCTCCTTGAACAGACATTACAGAATCATTATATTTAATATCCTGCTACTTTCCAATTAGCTGATTTTTATTTCATCTTTTTTTTGCAGTTGCTCTCCACGAAGTTGCCATACTGCAGGGAGAACGTGTGTTTGGCTTATGGTCCGGAGTGGTCAGTGTATGCAGTGGGATCACAGGCACACGTCTCCTTTCTGGATCCCAGGAAGCCTTCTCACAGTGTTAAATCTGTCTCCTCCAAAGAACGAGGCAGTGGTAAGAGACTTGTCAAGGGGTGCTTCAGTTGGCTTTCTTGCAGAAGTAGCTGTTAAGACTGCAATAAAAGACACTTCTCATGAATAGGAAGGTTATTTCACTGTGATAGACTGAATCATTAATAGGATATGTAGGTTTTGGTTTGACAACGGTATTCTTTTGAGCAGCTGATAAATGTTAAAGCAGCTCTGAAATCTAATGGTAGTCAGTGTTAGTGCTTTCATGATCAGCTAAATCACAGTATCACCAGGGTTGGAAGAGACCTCAAAGATCATCAAGTCCAACCTGTCACCGCAGACCTCAAATCGTACCTCATCCAGACACTACTGAACTGGTGTGCATTTTATTTCTTAGTTTTACTGTATCTTACTGTGTTTTACTTCATCTCGGTAAATCCAGTCTTTGTAGCACTATTAATACTGTCTACTCTTGCTTTCTTCTCTGGGAATGAAGGAGAAAATTGTGTTGTCTGCTCTGTGCTACCATACTGGACACCTGTGCTGTGAATGTGTGCTTGTTCTGTGATTTTTTTTTTTTTTAAAGACTCTCACTTTTCAATGTGTATTTATTAGCTTTAAATATACAAAAGCTTGCTCTTAAAAAAGGAAAAAACTTTTGCAGATTTAAGTGTTGCTTTCTGTTCCTGATGTAGATAAACTATGTCCATTTGAACCTTTTATTGGGGCCAAATCTGAGAGCTTGCAGTGTGCATGGATGCACAGGCTTCTTCTGATACCCTTTGTTGAGCATAAGAGGTTCTGTGCTGTGATGCACATTTAAAATATGTTAATCCCAGGCTAGTAATTTGCAGTGTTTCCTTAGCTTGTCTCTCTAAGCATCCATTTCTTCACTGGGTAACTTAGCATCATAGAATGGTAGGGTTGGAAGGGACCTCAAGGGTCATCTAGTTCCTACCCCCTGCCATAGGCAGGGACACCTCCCACTAGTACAACTCACTCAAGGCCCTGTTCAGCTTGGCCTTGAACACCTCCAGGGAGGTAGCATCTGCAACATCCCTGGGCAACCTGTCCCTTGGGTAACCTGCCTGCTTCCGCAAATCAGAAGCAAGGGAAGAGTAGTACACAAAACTCAGGGTTGAGATAGAGATGAGTTTATAAGATACTGCAATCACAATGTGTAATTACCTTAGCTTGGCCTGCTTGCAGAAGAAAATGCAGTGAAATGCAGGAGAGGGAAAAGACAGCATGAAACAGAAAATGAAAACCAGTGTGCTACCAGACTCCTACCCGTCTTGTCACCCTGCCTACAGAAGAGCCAACACCCAAAAGTCTGGAACCCAGAAGCAGCAACCAGAACAGGGAGCCTCTCATGTTACAGTCTGAACTTCAAGCCCCATAATACTTTACTTCAGCCAGTACTCGGTATGAATACCAGCAACAGATTCAACTCAGCCCATGACAATGTCCTACCAGCAACAGCTTTTGCCCTGACTTGCTGTCAGTGAAGACTCTGACATCCTGACACTGTCACCTTTTAATATCACAGGGAAGAAACACCAAACCACTGGATTGTGGCGACTAAAAGGTTCTGCCTTGAGTATGTGGTCATCCCTGCAACAGAGGGGTGATTGCATTGTGTAGATATTATCTCTGGGACGTTTTCAGTTCATGCCTGGAAAAAACCTTTGTTCAATGCAATTTTCTGTTCTGTGTAGTAAGTGGATTTTTTTTTTCTTCTTCACCAGCATGCCAAAATTAATAGTAATTCACAAGGTGTCAAGTGTTTCAGTTTTCTCCTGGTCCCACTGGAACTTGGAACAATGTCTCAGGAAAGCAGACTGTGTTGAATCGTGGACTAAAATCTGTGTTTAAGTGCTTTGGAGCATTACCCAAATGTGCTTTCACTTTTCAGATGCCCCTGCTGAATGTATTAAGTCCACGTGAACTTCTAGTCTTGTATACAATAGCAGGTCAGGATAAGGTTGTTGCTTAAGACTGAAATGAAGGCTGATTTTTAGCCACTGCAACTGTCTGCTTTACATAAGAAGGTACCTAATGCTTGTGTTGCTTTTAGCAGCAGTTATGGGGAAGTGCAGGCCTTCGGCTTCACTAGCATGCAGCACAATATCAATGTGTCCTTTAATATTGCTGTCTTCAGTATAGCATGTAGTGAACAGAGCTTGTGCAGCGTGGATTCAGTCTGTTCCTTGTGTAGGACACACTGCTGCATCTTCGCTTCACAGAGTGATAGGGATTGGAAGGCACTACTGGACATCATATAGTCTAAGCCCCCTTCCAAAGCAGAATGACCTAGGGCAGGTTGCACCAGGAATGCGTCTACATGGGTTTTTAAAGTCTTCAGGGAAGACATCTTCATAACCTCTCTGGGCAGCCTTTTTCAGGGGTCTGTCACTCTTACAGTAAAGTTTTTCCTTGTGTTGAGGTGGATATTCCTGTGTCCCAGTTTCTATCCGTTGCACTTCATCCTATCTCTTGGCACCAGTGAAAAGACTGGCCCCTTCTTATTAACACCCACTCTTGTAGTATTTATGAACACCAATCAGATGCCCTTTCAGCCTTCTCTTCTCCAGGCTGAAGAGCCCTAGAAGTGTTCAAGGCTAGGTTGGAGGAGGCCTTGTGTGACTTGTTCTAGTGGGAGGTGTCCCTGCCTATGACAGGGGGTTGGAGCTAGATGATCTTTGAGGTACCTTCCAACCTAAACCATTCTATTCTAAGTCCTAATCAGACAGGTCCACAGGTGGTAGTGCCAGGTCTAAAATAATTCAGGTCCAGAGGTGGCAGTGCTGGCTATGTTTGGAAGGCTTACTGTGATAAGTTCTAGGCACAGGTGGTGCTTTTAGTGTGCTGGGAATGATTAATCTCAGGTACTTCAGCCCCTGTAGGAGCCAATTTGAAGTGCTGTTCTTGAAAACCTGTGCTATACAGCTTCATGTTAGTGGGAACATCACAGATTCCTTCTGTTTAGTTCTTTGATTAGGGAAGCATCTACAGTTTTGCATTTTACAGGTTTTCATTAATTCAAATGACAGGTGTATGCCATGTGCTGTCATAATCTGTCATCTTTTTCTGTTAAGTGTTCAGCTGGGTTGCTCATCAACAGAACTTTTGGAGCAAAGATAAGAGGAGGTCCTATATTGTACCATTACCCTTGTCTGAGTGCAGAGGGCTTAAAGTTTTATATATTTATATATAAAATATATATATAAAACTATATATAAGGTCAGAGCCAGGACCTTGCAAGGTATGAGGAGGGGGAAAAGGTCTCCAGCTTGCTCAGATGCTGCTCATGTTCTCTGAAACTAAATGGAGATTCTTACATGAATGTGGTAAGTGTAATTCAGTACATGTGAGACTTGCACAGTAGTTGCCCACCTATTAACCCTGCAGCCCAGACATCCTCACATCTGGAGCATGACGATGTGACCTTGCCTGTTTCGGTTGTGTGCCACGGATGCCGGTTGCTCTGGGTATAACATCAGGTAGCAGAGGTAAAAGTACAAGTGTGTGTTTCTGGTTAGGACTCTGTAAGAAGGGGAAACTACCTGGCTGTATGCATGTCTCTTGGATGTCTGCTGTCATGTGCTGCTTAAGTGTTTTCCTGTGTGTCATAAGAGTTCTGTGACATTCAGTCTCTCTTGGTATGTTCACAGCAGTTGGCAGAGGATGTAGCTGGCACAGCTCACTCTTTTCCCTTTCTCTTAGAATGCTTCTTTAGGCTGTAATTCTGTAGTATTTCAGAGGTCTTAAAAAGCCCTAGGGTTTGTAACTTGCTATCATGTTTTTCCCCTCCTGCACAACACAGATGTGGAATTTCATCAGCATGGGAGAATTGTTTGGAGTAGGAGGTTTAGAACAGTAAATAGAGATGAAATGAAAGGACATTTTGCAAATTCCTACATGCAGACTCTTCACAAGACTATTTCCAAGTAATCCTTGTTTAGCTAAAATTTCAGATTTAGATGTTGTGGAAACAAATAACTTTTCTTATTCTAGAATTTGTTAGAATTTTTTTGTTTGGACTGGAAACTTGCTGTAGCTTCCCATGTACCGGTGGAACTTAGTGTTGCTTGGGTTGGAAGATTGCTGATTTGCTTTAATTTCTGGGTGAAGTGCTGAAAGTCCCAGCTCCAGAGAGCGAGGTTTTCCCGTGAGAGTATTTGCCTAGAGATAGCTTAAAAATTATTTTAAGAGCCTTATCTGTCTGAGCAGTAAAGTGAATAGTGATTGTTATGGTTGCACCTGCCTACAGCTTGCCTGTTTATCTGCAAAGTACAGCTGGGACAGTATTTTTTTGATCTATCTGGTAGCTAAACAGGGTGTGAGCTTGCAGAGGGAACCGATGTGATGCTCCCTTTCTCCCTCTGCCATTTACTTGCTTATGGCATGTTCACTTAAATGCTTGTGTCAGACAGAACGAAGTTGCTATTGATCTTAAATGGCTTATGATCTTTGGTTCTGTCAGAGCTGGGACCTGTTGAGAATGAAGCTTCTTGCTCTGCACCATTGGTGTAGCTGATGGCCTTAGAAGAGAAGGGAAGTAGTGTGTGTAGTATGTGTAATCGAATCTGCTGTTTCAATAGCATCAGTAGGATTTACCTGCACTGCTCTGTAGTAGTGGAGTAACCTATGTGTTGTGGTGAATACTACTAGGGAGTTCCTGTTAAAATATTAGAGATCAAGCAGCAGCTCTGCAGGATCAAAGCTTTTATCTTCCTTACTGCATTGTATGTCCCTTTTTTGACAGGTATTCGATCGGTGAGCTTCTATGAGCACATCATCACAGTGGGAACAGGGCAAGGTTCCCTGTTGTTTTATGACATCAGAGCCCAGAGCTTCCTAGATGAAAAGCCTACACGTGCCTGCTATGGACAGAATGAGGAACCAGAAGGAAGGGCAGTTCTTAAGTTGACCACTGGGAAAGGCTGGCTGGTGAGTAGCTGGAGGCTGTAGGAGACCCTTTATGCAGGAGTGCCATAGGGCTCAAGAACCAGTTTCTTTTACAGTAAAGGGGGCTGTTGTATGAAATGTGTCACAGCAAAGCAATGATCATGTAACTAATAACTGTCATGATGAAAATCAAGAAGTGCTGCAGAACTGCTTTCTACAAAAGGTTTATGAAAGGGTATTGAAAGTGGTTGCTTGAGTCTAAGCCATACTGAATACAGTTCACATGATTGATTCATAAATGAAATAGATTTTATATCTTCCTGGTTTTACTGTAATCTAACCTTTAGTTTTCAAAATCTGCAGCACCAATTTTTTTTTTCCTGTGAAATAGTACTACCCTAACATGGCAATCTTAAGAGATATTTAAGTTGTGTGATTTTAGAAACTGTGGCTTCCCAAGGTAACACCATGGCAGGCACTTGAATTCATTTTCTTGCGTGCTATTGTAAAGCAGTGAGTAGCTTTGTCTAACTTCTCTCCATTATCTTTTGTGTTATGGTGAAAAAACTTCAGAGACTAGTGAAACTTGCTGTCTTTCCTGTCCTTCACCTCCCCTTCTCCTATACTTGGCCCAGATGTCCTTAGAAAAACAACTTCAAGGCAAGACTGGTATCGTTAGTCTGCTGTGTCTGAATCTGCAGTGATTATTATGAGAAAAAAAATCCTCTTTTAGGCTCTGGAGGCTACCTTTTGCTTTTGTGAAACAAGGTTTGGGGTTTACTTGGTAACAGTAACAATTTAAACTTTCCTTTTAACAGAATCATGATGAAACCTGGAGGAATTACTTTTCTGACATAAATTTCTTCCCAAATGCTGTTTACACCCACTGCTACGACTCGTCTGGAACGAAACTCTTTGTGGCAGGAGGTCCTCTTCCATCGGGACTTCACGGGAATTACGCTGGTCTCTGGAGCTAATAACTCTTTATAAATGCTGATCTTTACACAGATTACCACTCTTCTTTTCCTTTTGTAACAACAAAATTGTGTGATGCTATTGATTTCTGATTTAAATGGAAGTTATTTTTTGGCAGAGTTTTCTCTTGGTCTCCAACAGTTTTGTACATCTTTTTGAACCAGTTTTCTGCTTTAGTCTCCTCGATTCTTTATATGAAGGGTTTTTGAAATCCCTTTTTACTGTATTTACTCCAACTGACTATTCCCCCACACTTAGGCTACCGTGGCCACATGCTCTCTCCCCTACTTTGCTGTGAGGTAGGATTCCCTTCTTATAGAGTGGTTGCTTCTGGGCTTTCTGTGAAAGTCTAGAGGCTATGTGTGTGCAGGTACTTTGTCAGTTACATTACCTGGAATGAGAACTACTTGTAAGTAAAAAAAAAAAATACTAAAAATATTTATAAGAGATAAGCTACTACTTTTATCTGCAGAGCCTGACCCTGACCTGGGTTGTTCTTATTTTTTAAAAGTACAAATCTAATGACACTGTTTATACGTAGAAGATTATGATAACTTTAAGCTGTGCTCATTGGAGCTTAGGGGCAGATTCCCTGGGGATAGTGTCCATCAAGCCAAACTGCAGTAGTTCTCAAAAGTGCATTTATATTTGAGTTGTAGTTTGCAGTAGTACCAGAAGCAAAATGCTGTTCCACCTCTGCCTCTTCCAGGTATTGTCTTAACGCAACTAAAGTTTGCACAGACTGGTGGTGTTGCTGTACTGCAGGGTGAAATCGTGCTGAGGGCCTGCAGAAGTTCTGGGAGGAAATGGAGGGAAGGGACCTGAGTGTTCATTGTTATTTGAAATGAGCTGTATCTACCTATTTTCCAGATCAGCCAAGGTTCCTGAGCATGCTGCTGCGGTAGCTCAAGGTTTCTTCATCAACTACCTAAAACTCAGGACCTTTTTTGTCCCAGGTTGTTGGTCTCCTTTAATAAAGCAATGAGAAAAAAAATGAGTGTGTGCTGCAGACTTTAACACAAGGTAGAAGCTTTCCAGGTAGTGAGATAAATTGCTGTTAACTCATGTTGCACTAGCATCTGCTGTCACCCTGCTTGCTACATGACAGCCTCAGTCTTTCCCCAGATTTCCTGCTGCCTTCTGCATTCAGACTCCTTCAAATGTCATGTGGGACTACAGTGAGGACAGCGAATCTGCTGCTCTTCAAGTCCCAGTATAAAGCATGTGCGTTCCAGGCTGATGGCCTTACCTAATACTCAGCTAAAATGCAAGACTCCAGGGTGTTCTTCCTAGTCATGTGACAGGCCCCAAACTCTCAGCTTGTTGCTGATGTCTCTGTCCTCTGCTGGGTTGAATGCCTTTCCCCTGACCTGGTCACTGGTAGAGTGTGCCTGTACCTCACTGCTTCAGTACCACAAGAGCAGTTGGTTGAAGCTGAGAAGACAAAACAGAGACATATTCTGGTCTTCTGTCCCTCCTGAAGATCACAGCTACCACTGCAGAGTAGCTCTAGTCCCTTATGCAATTCCTGCAAGACTGCCTAGAACTAGTCTGCACACCTTCTTGTGGTTCCTTTCATCTTTGTGTTCAGTCTCTTCATCAGTAATGCAAGCAGTGAGCGTCAGGCTTAATTTCCAGTTGGTTGTGGAGATGTTGATGGAAGTCCTGCAAGGAATGCAGTTCCCTCTTATCCAGCAGAAATCCTGGCAAAAGAGGATGTCTCCCAGATGTGCACCTGTCCTAGAAGTATAACTGATTCACAATGAGCACTGACATGGGTGCTTGACAGATCTTCTGGTGTCACTTTGTATTTCCCCTGTGGGTTGGGTGCTTACACCGAGTCAGTTCACAGTGCTGCTTGTGTGGCTGTCAAGGCTTTTCTCTGAGAAAGGGGGAAATTAGAAACCATGGAGTAGTGAGGGCGATCTCAAATTTTATTTATACTTGTTCAGTGTACTACTAAGATGTTGTAATGGTGCCTGTGGTGTTCTGTGGTGACAGCATACTGCTTTGGTTGTTTTAAGGATTTGGAAAAGAGGAAGTCTACAGGGGGAAAAAAAGTCTTGGTGAACTATGGCAGGAGATCTATTTCTAGGATTAGAACTCCAGCTGCTGTGTAAGATCACATTGTCATAGGGGATATGTTTTACTTAGAGGTTTTTTTTTGAGGAGCATAGTTTGAGGTGCTGGGTTTTTGTTTGTTTTGCTTTGCTTTTAAAGAAACTATGGATACTCGAGGGTACTTGAGTGTTCTCCAGTTCTGCTGAAATGGCAGTTACTAGTTAGGCACTTAGTGTCACCAGTGCCAAAGGAAAACTTCTGGTCTGGAAATCCTAACCCTAATGTTAATCTATTCATTGAAGCATCTTTTAGGTCTGTACAAGGGGGAAAAAGGTATTTGTATGGACTGAGCTTCAGCCTCCAAAGGTGGAAGCCAATCTTTGCAGAGTATCTATGCTACTGAAGAGGCATCCCTGGAAAGTGTCATTCTCTGCTGACTTAATCTCCCTGAGTTACCTCAGATGTGGTCCTAAAGCCTGGTGATGTCAGTGCCCTTTTCCTCTTGGATTTTTGGTGTTGGGTTTTTTTGGTTGTTTGTTTTTTTTTTCCTTGAGGCTTTTCTTTGTTGGTTGGGTTTTGGGTTTTGGTTTTGATGTTGGGTTTGGTCTGGGGTTGTTTTTTGGGGTGGTGGGGGTTTTTTTGTTTGGTTGGGGGTTTTGTGGGGTTTTTTTGTTTTTTTATGCATCAGAAGCTTTGGGCAGTTTTCAGAAGAATCTGGAAAGTGATATAAAATACCAAGTTTCAGAACACTTTTTTTTTTTGGTTGGTCCTGTGCCACTTTTGGACCAGTCAGAGTTAGAAATTGAGGCAAAGAAAAGTGATGCTATGCAAACTGTCCAAGGAAAAGTGATAGAAGAAAAAGCCTAGTTATCTTACTTGATTTGATGTTGCTGCCCTGTTGGGCTACCTACCAGAATTGAAACCCAGGATGATGGTGGGAGATGCAGGAGGTTCCCATCAAAAGTGCAGGAATGGCTGTACAGCAGGATACCTCCAGGCTCTGCATGGAGGTGAGTTAGGTGCACTGCATTGTTCATGTGGCAGAGACATCGATGGAGTTCTGTCTTGTAACTGCACTTCAGGAGCTTCTTGAATGGCTTACTGCTCTTCTGAGACCTATTTGCATGCACATTTTCAGACTCTGTTTTCTGCTGTCATGATTATTTCTCTCCCATGCTCTTTCCTGCCCTCCCAGAATGGTCTGTTTTGGGTAGCTGCCTCCATCCCAGCCTTTACTGTAGCAATATTGTACTTGCAGAGGTGACATCTATGAAGCAGAAATGGGGCTTGCTGGCATTTTGTCAAGCCGTGCTTGTTTGCTTTACTTTAACCTGGGTAGACTTTAGGGCTGGCTCAGACTCTAGAACTGGGCAATTGTCCTTGTACATGTTTGACTGATGGGATTACAGAGTAATGCTCTGTCCCTAGAGGAGGGAGCAGACTCTGGTTTATCTCATCAGGTACTTGAAGGAGAGAAAGAACTTTAATCACAAAAGACCTTCAGACTTTTCTTCCTGCTGCTGACTTCTCAGTCTTATGGAATCTTTTGTGCTGCTGGAGGGTGTGGGAAGGAGCTCCTGTTACTTCTCAGCTCTTTTCAGTTGACTACCATGTGTAATTTGGGTAGCTCTGGGTATTAAATTTTTGGTGTTCATATTGATGGTTACTCAAACTAGTGACTTAATCAAACTAGTGGGCTTGGTGGATTTGATTATACACAGCTTAGGTGTTTTGTGATGGGCACTTCTAAAGATGCAGAAGCTGCTTTACCATGTTGGCTTGAGCATAGTAAGGAGGGTGTTGCTCACCCTGTTCACCAAGCACCTTATTTCTGGACATTCCTGCAGCTCTCTCCCTTGTACAACCAGGTCAGCCACGGAGAATTGTTAGTGCTCTCTCCTCAGGTGCTTTATGGGATTGCAGTAAAGTGAGCCCATTTGTTTGATTCCTTCATCAGTGCTGCTGGTGTTAGTCCAAGGTGAGTAAATTACCAAAGAATAGTAGGTGTTTGTTTCTAGTCTAGTTGTTCATGTGCCACATAAATCAATTTTAAAGATTCATGGCGGGAGTGCCCAGTGATCTTAACTAGACTTAGTCTGACAACAAAGGTTACATTCACAATGTGGGTGACTTGTGACTCCTGTAATGTGGGGGACACCTGAACTTCATAATGGGGATATATTTGCTGCCTCCACTTCAAGTCTTTGACAGCTTTTTGTATCTTAAGACACTTATGTATCAGTTACTCTTATCCATAATTTCACTCCTTCACTTGAGCACTTGTTTTGTAAAGTAGCTTGCAGCTGCAGAGTTAACAGATTAAAGTTATGCTCCAGCTACATCTGGTGGTGGTTTGGTGTCTTAATTTCTGCTTCTCGGTTGAGAGGCATTTACTGACATTTTGAGCTGATGTCCCTCACCTGGTGCAGATGTGAAATGAAGCAGGCTTGCCTACACTCTGCATGGAGGTCACCTGTTGATTTTTTTTCTGCAAAAAACAGAAGATGTGGGGTCTTAATTGCTGCATCTTGGCAAAAGAGCAGCATCTTTTGGCAGCCAGCTGGGAGCTCTGAGTCTGGTGGTCTGACACCTGTATTTTCCATACAACACCTTTTCAAAGGTGTCTGGGAGGTTCTTAATGAATTATCTTCTGTTGCAATTGCTGCTGTTGACTACTGAGCTGCAGTACAACTTATTCTTAGGAGTGCTGTTGCAGAGCTGTATGGTGATGAGGTGGAGCCGATCCTCTGCCCAGCCCATTCTGAGCCCTGGACTCCTGCTAGCCAGGCACACAGCTGTCTAGCTCAAAGACAAGTGAATATCCCTGTGTGCACCACCAGCCACCCAACAGCCGGAGCCTATGCTGTGACCTCAACTGAAAAAGCATTTCTAAGTGTTGCAGTGCCTTCTGTTAACTTGTCTCTGAAGCACAGACACCAGGCATTGCAGACAAGGAGTGAAAAGGAGAACACAGACACATCTTTTCTGAAGGGACTCTTGGAGGTCCGTTCCAGTGCAGACCATTCCATGATTCTGTGATTCTCTATATGCTCTCCCATGCCTCTGCAAGTGGGCACTTTAGTGTGTGACAAGGACAGGTGAGGGGGCCAGGTTCAAGTTTAACTGTGAATATTGCTCTCAGGACTCCTGAGGAATTAAAAAAAACACAGAGGGGATACTTGTTCATTGCTCGGGAGGTACTTGTGAAAGGGCTGAAATAGAAACATTTTTCAGAGCATTGCACAGATAATCCTGTCACTCTTCCTTCTCCGTGTTAAGTTTTAAGGGCATAAATTAGGAAGCACCTTTTTGCTTGTCATGCTGGGTTTCTTTGTCAGAACCATATGGTGCTTGACTAATAAAAAGAACACTCTTGTCAGAAAGGGATCTTCCCAGTTTAAAAACTCAATATCATTTTCTAGTACCCTGCTGAGAGAGATGGTCTGAAAAAGGAGACATAGATCTAAAACAGGGTGCCAGATTGTCAGAGTGGGGAAATGTGGGCTGCCTGACCATTTATTTACCCAGAAAAACAGCAAGCAAAAACACCTGACTCTTGTCACTGGACTGAAATGGAGAGGGTGTGTAAAAACCCTTGCAACATAAGTGTGATGTCTCTGTAGTCTTAGATGTTGAGTTTGTTTTTTTTTTTTTATCTGAGAACAAAGGTCTAGGAGTCAATACATTTTTTTTTTTGTAGAAACTGCTTTTCTAGATTCCCTTATTATAAGGGAAAATTCAGGTGCTGAATTGTAAAAGTTCATTAAACTTGTACTTTTTATTTGTCCATTCACCTAGTCTCCTCTCCTTGACAAGGCCTCCCACAGTCTCAGGGTATTTAAATTACTATGACTCATCCAAATAATACCGAAACAGACCAACCAGAGGTTAATGTGCCTTCCTCTTTGGGTACCTTGATCTTTCTAAAGTTTTCTCACAGCTTTGTCACTGTCTTAAGGCTGGGTGTGTGTTTTGTCTTTTTCTAAGATGTTACTTGTTGAAGTTGCAGCAGGTTTGTGCTGTTACTTGTGACTTTTTCCATGTGTTCTTGGGGTGAGGTGTAGACACAAATCAGTGCACTGGTTTGTCTTGGGATCAATCTTAACTGTGACATCTGTCAGTGCTTGCTTGTGTGTTAATCTCTACACAAATGCCCGATCTTCCCTGTTGCCTGTGATGTGCTTGTATATGATGCTCAACCTACACAAGGTGTTTTAAAATGTGCAGTGATCACAACTCTGCCTGTGGGTAGGACATCCTACTGTCATCTGGGATTTTTGTGTTGGTTTTCTTTTCAAATACATGTAAGATCTGAAGCTTTGAGGGGAGAGAAATCAAGACTTGCTGGTACTTTCAGGATTTTATTCTGAATCCAGAATCTGCTTTTCTTTAAGAATTCTTTCATTTCCACCCATTTAACAGAGTCTTTCTCAGCTTGCTGTTTCTGTGGTGTGCTGTCAGAAACAGTACTGGATCTTGAACCATCATAGAAGCTGTGAAGAAGTAGAAAGAGCATTCTTCAGATGTTAGTGTACATTGCAGACTCCATGGTAAAACTGTTCAAAATTATTGATACAGCTTGCAAATGGAACAGTGGGAAATTTACACCATATGTGAAATAAGTCTGTCTGTACATAGGGCTCAGTGTTCTGTTACCTTGAATATTTTTTCCTCCCTGAGAAGTGATTCTTCCCCACCTTCCAGTACAAAGATAATACACATTTGGCTTTGTTTTCTGAATTGGGAAAGGATATCTTTGTTCTTAAACAGACATTTAGAGTTTGGACTGAGTGTCCATCTCTAATGCAGATAGCAGAGTATGATGTCATTGGTACAAGATGTTCTTTCCCAGATGCAAGGTTAATTTGAGCATGGACTCTTCTTTCCATGGCTTTCACTGGACATGCACATCCAGGACTGAAGTACAATACTGCACTCCACCGATTTGTAAGGCTCCTTTGTGTTTGGAATCAGTACAATTACTCATCAGTGTACTGACATTCAATAGGTGGGTCGAGGAGCTCTCTATGTCTATTTCCTCTGCTAACTGTATCTACTGTCTCTGTATTCCAGTGCAGACTTAATCAGTTCTCTATTTCTTGCTAACTGAGGAGTTTCTTCGAATTCAGCAATGTCCTGTTTCTATCACAGATACTTCAGAGTAGATGAGTTGAACTTTGTTTTTTATTAGCATCTTCCCTTTTTATTTCTTCCTAGTTCACTTTTTAATAGTAAGTTCACAGCTGCTTGTCTGGTGTGAAAAATAGTGGGTCATAAGAAAGAAAACCTGTAGCCCACTATAGAAAGATGAATCTTTGCCTTTACCAGAAATTTTCTGTGGCTGACTGACTGCTTTGGAGATGGAGAGTCCACTCCTGTGCAGTCTATAGAAGCTGCTACTCAATGTCATAACAATGAGAGCAAAGCCAGAAGAATACTCCGCTGACTTTCTGCTGGCTTGATCCCATTCAAAGGCTTTATTCACAGATAATTTTCTTTGCATATTTGGTGGACTGTTAAACAAAAACAAAACCAAAAACAAACTCTTACAGTAGGGATGTAATCTAAACTCTAACCCTGCACACAAAAGCCAAAACTTAATATAATGAGATTTGGGCAGCAGTAATGTCTGCTGCAGTCAGAAATGAGCTCCTAATGGATCATTTGAGCAATAGAAGCCTTGAGGTTTTGCTTCATTGTGCCTTGTGCTTATGCAGCTGCAGATGAGTTGTTCCCAGAGCCTGCAAAATTACTGGTCGTTGCTCCTCTGATGTGGAGATGACATAGAGGAGAACCACTTTCCTCAGTGATCAGTTGCTCTCATCCTTCTTGCTCCAATATTTTTGTGATTGAGTGAGGAGTATCCTTTACAGCTGCCACCAGCTGCCTGCATGTGCTTCCTGCCCAGATGACGGCATGAAATGGCCTGGTCTGCATCTCCCTCCACCTGGCTGGTTGCTGACAGTGCAGAAGTGTAATGAACCAGCTGAAATGTACAGCCTCAGTTTGGCTGCTCTGGTCTTTCATTGCAGGTGTGATAATGGGACTGTTATGAAAAGATCAAAGTAATGTCTAAGGAGCTCTGTCTCTTGTTCAAAATACTGTTCCTCCTTAGGTGCTTGCCCCAGCCTCACTCCTGTCTTGCCACCCACTATCCCTCAGGACTTGAGCAAGTTCCTTGACCTCCCATGTTCAGGTAGCAGTTCTGCAAAGCTTGAGGACACCTGTTAAAGCCCTACTATAGTCTGAGGCTTCTGCACTCATTTAGGCAGTACTTTGCTGAAGTGGGGCCTTGCTGACAGTATCCTTGTTCATTTGACTCAGCCCTGCATATCTCTCTGGATTACTACTCCTCGTTCAATGTGAAAGACTGCTCCAAACTCAGTTGTGCTTTATGAAGTAGCTGGTTTTTATGCTGATGGCTATTTGAATTTGGTGGCTTTAATTTGTCTTTTTATTCTGGGCCTCACTGCATATGCACAAAATCACACTTTCTTTAATTTCCTGAACATGGTAGAGGCATCAGAATAATTTGCCTTCTTCCATGGTGCACAGAAACAAGGAGCTATTACACAAGTTTTAGGGAGGCAAAGCAGTTGCATACAACTGAAAAGGTATTACTGGTAGAATAGGTGAGGGTTTAAAATTCTTAAACTCACATCTTAAAGAATAGTAACTGACTGCTTTGGTTTCTCTTAAGAAAATGCTTTAACAGGGAGTTTGCCTTCTCATCCACAAAAAGTTGTGATGTGAAGTGGGGGTTTCTGTTCATCAGTGCAAAATGTGCCTCTCAACTACAATGCAAAAACCCAGTCTCTGTCTGCAACTGAAGGCTGATTTAATATGTTTTGTGCTCTTGTTTGTATTCATCCACACAGCAGTCCTCATTGATCTTTCCCAAGCACCATACAGCACTGTCCCTATTTTAAAAGCAAAAGGGGGATTGCTTTGAGCAGTGGAACCTGCTGAACTTCCTTGGTTTGAGAGAAGCACTGGAGAGGAGTCCAGGTTCCATGTGTTCTCAATACAACTTTGAAACAATGCAACTGCTCTCTCAGATCAGCACCACTTCCTTGCCTTTCTGTCTGTTTAGATGGGAATTCAGAAGCAAACCTAGCAATATGTGCTCTAGCTGACATGCTTGCAGGTGGAACATGAGGTTTTCCTAATGTAAAGATTGGGATTTCTATTAAGGGAGAAATCAGTGTGTGTGCAAGAGTTTGGGTCTTGGATTACAGTTCCTCTGCCAGCTTGTTAAATGCAATCAAGTACTCTGAACTCTTCTGAAGAAGACTGCAATAGAAGAGCTGTGAGGGTGTAAGCTGGAACTAATCATTTTAGGTTATCTGTGTGTCACTTGACTACATGGACAATGTAACAGTGACCTTTTTTTACAGATCACTTTCCATATGTCAGTCACATTTATTTTGTCATTTGGAGGAAAATAGTTAATAGAGACATTTCCAGATGAAATGAAGAGTCTCATTTTCCATCTTAATATTATTAACTGGGTTACTGTGTTCACATGCCAGAAAGATGTTGCTCTGTGCAAAAAAGCATGTTAGTACATGTGGCTATGACCCATGCACTTTTTAGCACCTAGGCCTCTACATTCTCACCTGAATATCACTAACCATGCTGTAGTCTGCCGAATGGATCTTCTACTGCTGCGCTGTTATGTAGATAATTGTAATTCCAGTTTGTTGGGGTTTTTTTTTCCTGCTACTTGAAGTTGTGTGATCTGAAAAACTGGTGAACAAGAAGTATTTGTGGATCTTACTATGGGTATCTCTAAATAAAATGTATTTGTATAGTGTGTTTGGTTGGTTGGTGGTTTCCTTTTATTTGCTAATCATTTGTCTGCAACTAAATTCAGGGCATTTTGAGAGCAAGTGCCCCTGGGTTTCTCTGTTAACAATCAGCCTCTGTTGACGTGGCTGAATCAACGTAAAGTAAATTGTTTCTTCCCCTCAATCACTGATACCCAAGGGCAGTTTCTCAGCTTATTCCTGTTTCCAGTCCTGTTCTCTGTACAACTGCAGTTAACACTCCTTGCTTCTCGAAGAAATACATGTAATGGCAGAGTTGGCACTGTCACATTGGGGGGGGGGGGGGGCAGAAATCTCCTTCCTGTTCTCTAACGCAAGAGTTTCCTTTTAACCATCTTCTGAGAAGGAAAGGCCTCTGATGATTGTGTAGTACCCAGCACTTCCTCTAAGTAGACAATTAGATACAAGACTAATGATTGCAGGAAGGCCTTACTTACCAAACCTCCAGCTGTAGCACTTCATAGTCCTAGAATAGTAAGGTTGGAAGGGACCTCAAGGATCATCTAGCTCCAACCCCCTGCCATAGACAGGGACATCTCCCACTAGTACAGCTCACTCAAGGCCTC
>VWZE01016935.1:111509-121718 GCA_013396675.1 Eubucco bourcierii
TCTTTTCCTTTTTCTTTTTTTTTTTTTTTTTTAATTTTATTTTTTTCCTCTCAGTTTACTAACCTGCACTCACAATAAGAAATGGTTGAGAGGTCAAGTTATATACCGGAATGCTGGGTGCCCACACTCTCTGAAAGACAGAATAGCTGAGCTTGAAAGGGACTTTCAGAAAGCATCTAATCCAAGCCCCTGCTAAAAGCAGTGTTTTAACTAGGACAAGCTGCCCAGGACCATGTCCAGTCAAGTTTTTAATATTTCCAGATCTCACAACCTCTGCCTCTGTTTTACCATGCTCACAATAAAAATGTTTCATGTATAAATAGAATTTTCTGGTTTCCAGTTTCTGTCATATCATTGTGCAACACTGAGAAGTTTGGCTTCACCTTTAGTCACTCCCATGAGATAAGGGACTGGTAAGATGTCCCTCCTCCTCCCTTTCTCCAGGCTAAACAATTTCAGCTCCCTCAGTTTGTACCTGTAAGTCAGGCCCTTCAGTCCTTTCATCATCTCTCTAACCCTTCAGTGGACTCTCCTTAGTGTGCCCATGTACCTCTTCTATTGTGGGGCCCAGAAATGGACACAGCAGCAGCAATGGGTTTGGTAGTGTTAGTGCAATGGTTGGACTCAACGATCTTCAATGTTTCTTCCAACTTAAACAATCTTGTGATGTGTCTCACCAGTGCTGAACTAGCGAAGAGAAGGGGAAGGGTCACCTCCCTCAATTTGTTGGGAGATGATTCCTCCTAATGCAGTCCCAGATATTGTTGGCTTTTGATGGGAGGACACATGGCCAAGGAGCCTGAGCTGAAGGGGCTTCCCCACTGTCCCTGGAGGCAGCTCCTGTCACTTGCATCTTCCTTCCCCCATGGGAACCCTGTGCAAGGTGCCTGGTGGTGCCAGCCTGAGCTGTGTTGGGGTGATGAGCAGTCAGGAGAGTCAGCCTGGGTCATTCCACGTGTTGCAAGGATGTGAGGGTGGTGAGGCGCTGGAACAGGTTGCCCAGGGAGGTTGTGGATGCTCCCTCTCTGGAGGTGTTCAAGGCCAGGATGGAGAAGGCCTTGAGTGAGCTGTACTAGTGGGAGGTGTCCCTGCCTATGGCAGGGGGTTGGAGCTAGATGATCCTTGAGGTCCCTTCCAACCTTACCATTCTATGATTCTATGATTCTATGGCTGTCTCATGTCCTGCTTGTTCACCAGGACTTACAGGTCCTTCTCTGCCAAGGTCTTCTCAGATGGTTGAACTCAGCCACATTGGTGTATGGAATTCCTTCCTGCACCATTGCACTACAACCATCTGGTGCATCAGCCCCTCTTCACAGTATTGTGCCATCTGTGAAACTCCCGAAGCTGTGGCACTCCATCCCATTGTTCTATATAGTCATTAATGAATATATAGAACAGTTTTGGCCCCAAGATCTAGGACACACAAAGTCAGCTGGAGTCTGTGCCACTGAGCCCATGAACCCAGCAGTTCTGCCAGTTTTCAGTCTGCCTCACTGTCAAGGGATTGCCAATAAAGTGTCAGAAGCTCCCTATTAAAAGGGAATAGGAGAGGCTAATGGATTGAAAACAAAACAAAACAAACCACAAAAAAAAAACCCAAACAAACAAACAAACAAACAAACAAANAAAAAAAAAAAAAAAAAAAAAAAAAAAAAAAAAAAAAAAAAAAAAAAGGAGCCAAACCAAACCCCAAAACAGCTTTGAGGAAAACAACAAAAATTAAATATATACAAATACATACAAACCCAGAATGAAACCAACCTCCCTGATGGCAGCTTTGTAACCATCACCACTGATGCAGGCCTGCTCTGGGAAAGTCCCAGACTGCATCCAGCAACAGACAGAAACAAGATTCAAGAATACAATGATTGGGATCAAAGACAGAACAAGAACAGAGAGAGTCTTCCTCAGGTGCTGGCCATTGAAGAAGAGACCTTGAACCTCATGAACCCTACCATTCTGTGATTCTATGAATTTTCATAGAATCACAGAATGGTAGGGTTCATGAGGTTCAATCTCCACCTGGATATCAAAATTAATATAGATTATTGATTTTTATCATAATTCGTAACAGGTACTAACTACAAACCCTGAACATTATCACATACATAAGTGCTGTGAAAACATGGTGTTAACTTCAGAAACTGCACTTTCTACACTTGGAAGAGAGTAAGCTGAGAAGTAAAACCACTGAACAGAATTATTTCTGTTCTAACTCAAATGAGGACACTGCCTATATGCCCAGTCTGCAGTTCAGTTTTTCTGTGAGGCTGTTACAGGAAACACTGTTGAAAGCCCTTCTAAAGCTCAAGCAAACAACCTCCCCATCTCTCCCCATTTAATTTCAGAAGGTGCTTAGGTTGGTCAGACACATCTTCCCCTGTGTAAATCCATGCTGACAACTTCCAATTACTGTCCTCAATGTTTGGAGATTGCTTTCAATACTATCTGCTTAATTGTTTTCAGAGAGTCTGAGGGCAGGCTGACCAGTATGTAGTTGCCCAAGGTCTCTTAAGCTCACTAATTTGTTGCTGCCTTTGCCATCTACAAACAACCCTTTGAGAATTTAAAACAGATGTCTGGTATTTAACCAGAGTCAGCAGATATCCAGCAGCTATTCAAAACATTATCTTAAATTCTACCACAGAATAAAAAGGCTTATAACTTACTCCAAGATGAAGTTTGGGAAGAAACAGTAAATGCTACAACAAGCAGCTTCTACTTTACAACACTCAGTTTATTACTAATCAACTACAGGAATATTCACATTATACAGAGAGAGGAAGCTCAAGATTCCACTAGGCTGGCTAAAATCCATCTGATGGAGGCAGGTGCTCTGTAAGCACTGCAAGAAGCGCTGTGCCATGCGGTAGAAGGATACGTTTAGGAATCTTTATAAAGGCACAGACTCACAGCACTGCTCTAATTGGAATATAACTTTAAGATCATTGAGTCCAATCATTGTCTAACCCTGCCAAGTCTGACACTGAACCATGTCCCCTAGCACCACACCTCTGCATCTTTTAAACATCTCCAGGGTTGGGGATTCAGCCACTTCCCTGTGGAGCCTGTTCCAGTATTTAAGCACTCTTTCAGTGAGGAACTTTGTTCTAATATTCATTCTAAACCTCCCCTGGTCCAGCTTGAGGCTATTTCCTCCTATCCTATTTCCTTTTGTCCTATTATTTGTTACTAGTGAGAAGAGATGGACACCCATGTCACTACAACTTCCTTTCTGGCAGTTGTAGAGTAGTAAAGTCTCCACTCAGCCTCCCCTTCTCCAGACTAAACAATCCCAGTTCCCTCAGCCATCACTCACAAAACCTGCTCTCCAGACTCTTCACCAGTTCCATTGCCCTTCTCTGGACAGGCTCCAGCAACTCAATGTCCTTCTTGTAGTGAAGGCCCTAAAACAGAACACAGTATAAGGACGTTGATGCATCCCAGTAACTGAATTAGCTTCATGTTTCAGGACACTGCATCTGAGCTAATCAGCCATCCCAGAATAAGCTAGCTCTGCATGTAAACAACCAGTGTCTCTGGCTGGTAAATTCTGAGTTGCCTGCAACTTATAAAAGGAACAGATAAACCAAATTCCTCTACATTTACTCTGGTGTACATTATACCACCAAAAGGATTATTTTTTCTTCCTGAAAGAACAATCCTAGCAATTACTGTGCCAAATTTGAGGAGAACTTTAAAAGAGCTAACGGATGATTATAAAAAACAGAAGTGTA
The DNA here is from genome assembly GCA_013396675.1 of Eubucco bourcierii. Classification (NCBI taxonomy): domain Eukaryota; kingdom Metazoa; phylum Chordata; class Aves; order Piciformes; family Ramphastidae; genus Eubucco; species Eubucco bourcierii. The sequence goes on from VWZE01016935.1 coordinate 115,250, forward strand.
CCCAAAATACTTTATTCTTGTTCCACTAAAAAAGAAAGATACTGTGTTAGTGTCACAGTGGGAAAGAAGAAAGAGCTGATTGTTTTTGGAGTGATTAGTGCAAAGTAACATTTGACAGAAACGTTTTTCAGTCACCAGTCCTCAGATGCCTATATCCATGATTTCATAGAAACATAGAATGGTTTGGGCCAAAAGGGATCTGTAAGTTGGAAAGGAACTTCGGTGATCATCTAGTCCAACCCTGCCCCTCCAATTTCTTAAAGAGCTAGCCAGGGAATCTTCTGGCTTCATATGGGTAATTTTAATCTTAGAAAAACTTAAGAGGCTGGAAGCATGCCACTGTTTGAGCAGGTCACAGAAGAGTGACCATCTAGATACCTGCAGACTACTTTCCTTGATGTCACTGTCAAAATCATGGAAAACTGATAAGGGATTTGGTCAACAGAGAATTCAATGCTAGACACGCTATTAATGCCAGGCAACAGGGTTGTGTGGAAAATAAGTGTTTAACAAAAGCTAATTTAGTTCTCAGAGTTTGCTTCACTGATAAAGGTAACAGTGGGGACATCACAGAATTGAATTGATGAGTATGGCAGAACAAACTCAGGACACACTAAACAGAGGTGCAATTGCATTCATGCTCCTTGAAACAGATGTCTACAAGTCTCTGCAGAATCAGTACCGGGCTCCGTTGTGTAGAACCCTTTTAGCAATCTGAAAAATAAGTGCAAACATAATGCAGATAAAAATGTTTTGTGAAAAAGGTCGGAAGAATGGAAAGTAACAATGGGGTTAAGATGGTTTTACAGAGCAATTTCAGATTCTGGTCACATGAAAATGCATCTCTGTAACTAGAAAGAATTCCTCATTCTCTGCAAACTTAACTCAAATCTGAAAGTCAGGCTTGGTTTCTTCAGGAAGAACCTTCCCTGTACAGAGTATGGCTATGACTGGATTACACTGCCTCTCCGAGGCAACTGGATTATGTTTTTGAGAAGAGCAGTGCTGATGCAGGTGTCATGTGTTAAGACTCGAAGAAGTGTTTGCAAAGAAGAGCAGTGTTTTTATTAGACCAAGTGATGTAACTGGGAGAAAAAAAGTTGGCACAACAGAAATAAAAACTTCAGATCAAATTGTGAAAAAATTGGTCTGAGATTCAGCTCAGGTGAACTAATTGTCCAATCAGCCTGAGAGGCGAGGGAAGTAGAAGAGGGCATTAGCAATAGAGAAGGCAGATCGCAGCTTTAGGCTGTGAAGAACAGTTTTCATTTCTCATCTGTATTACAGAAGCAGAACAGAGTCCTGAAGCAGGAACAGGGTGATATTCTTAACACAGGTGGTTTCCTTCCAATTTCAAATGTGACTGGCAGGGAGAATGCCAAAGCACCAGAATGGTAACTATGTGGACTTCAGGCTATTTAAGAAATCTGCAATATGTGTCTGAGAAAAGCAATCCTGAAGTCAACTTAAACATACAGTCTGGTGGGATTTGCACCTGCACTGGATTACTCTTCAGGAGTTGGAAAATAGAAATGGTCACAAATCCTTATAACAGCAGATAAAGTCCTGACACTGACATCAGGCAGAATTTGCCTGCCAAACCTTCGCTATATTTAGTGCAGGGTCTCCTCTCCAAGCCTGATGTATTGAGTATTTGGAGTGAGGGTCTGTGCCCCTGAGCGTCCAACAGTTTATTCTTCTCTCTCTCCTCTGGAAGCTTTGGCAATACAATACAGTACTTTTCATTTACATTTACTTCATGTACATTAGAGAGGCATCTAAACTGCTTTTGTTCTGGGGTCCTTGTTTCTTCTTCTCCTATTCCAAATACTCCTGGGCTAGATTTTGTATAATATTTGGAGAAACATTCCAGTTGGCAACATTCTATCTGACTACAGCTTCCCAAGAGCCCTTCAGCCTTTTTTGTTGTATGCTGCAAATCAAATATCCATCTTGATTAGCAAGGGGTTGCCAAGTTATGATGAAAGAATGCTAGTAATACTGATTAAATCTGCACACGTTATAGAGTTGCAAAGATGTTTGTCACAAAGCTTGCAAAACGTTTTTAGAACTGCAATTAATACCCCCCTCCTAATAGAAATAAACCAAAATATGAACAGCTGCCTCAAGAAAATCAACACTACCTGTGCACTGTTTGGCCTGAACTTCAATTTAGTGATAAAGGACTATCTTATTGAGAGAACATGGGAATAGGGATGTCTTGCAGCTGCTGAGCAGTAGGAACTGTCGTAGCTCCTGCTTATCTATGTAATAAATACCAAGGTCTGTCTAGGACACTGGCTGCTTAAATCTGCATAGTCTAAACAGAGAAGGCAGAAGCATGAGCAGCAATGATGCATTTTCAGATATTGTTTAGGGTAAAATGAGATTTGATGCTGTTTCTGTATGTGAAGGTTATGGAGTCACAGGACAGAGAATGAGCAAACCATAGTTAAGGAAATACGACCACAGAAAAGGTAAAAAAACCTGACACATATCACTCAAGATGCCAGGGGATGAACAGTCTACTATATGGTGCCCCTGTCACCTTCATCAATCCTGCCTGCTCATCAGAGCACCAAGCAGGGACCATTTTCTACTTAGGCATGGCAAGCCCTGCCTTAAAATGCCAGGCTTCACAAAGAAGGAATTCCAGAAGGGTACAAGTGCTACATTTTTGGCAACCAGAAGAGTGTACAGAGAGGGGGGGGGAAAAGTGGAGGAGGAAAAAGCCTAAAGTGAAGAAGTTTGGGTTTTTTTTCCTGGCTCCACAACCTGGAGGAAGACCTCTTCTTGAGGAGTCAAGTAACCTTCCTTCCTTGTCGTCTTTCCCATCTCAGTTCAGTTTAGGTTCCCAGAAGCTGCACCAAGTGTTCCGACATGCTTCTGCTGTGCCACTCCTTTGCCATTCTCCATTAGTCCATAGCACACTTCCCTAGAACTTTTCTTTTTGTGGTATACCTATTCTTTGTGCTGGGATTCCTCTATGCCAATGGGATGCTTTCAGGTGTCCAGCTTGGCAAGAGTGTAATGCTTGAAAGAAATTAATCACAGAATTGGCTCCAATTGCCTGACCACTGAGGCACTAGTTTCAGCAACTGTGGAGAGAAAACATGAAGGAGCCTTTTGATTCTCTAATTATGTGGATTATTTAAGGCACAAATTACATCTGGGATAAAGCCCCTAGAGAACAGTAACCAGAGAAGTGTTGTGGTAGGCAAAAATAGGCTTGGAAGTGTCCTGGCTTGCCCAGACATGTTTTTCTGCTCTCCTTCCTTCTATGGGGAGAAGGAACTGCAGAAAAGAGGACAAAGAACCTGGAGCCAGTGAGTCTAAGGACCTTGGCTTGCCCAGACTTGTTTTGCTCCTGTTTACATTGCGTGGTAAACAAGGTACATACACTTGTTTGCACCTTTGCAAGGCCTATGTTTTTTCTGAATTTGGGTAAAGTAAGCCAATGGCTTCACCTAATATGATTAAGCTTGTCTAACTGCTATTCTGATTGGCTAATTTGTGTCAGAAGCCCCATTAGTCTTGGACTACATTGATAAAAGAGATGAACAGGTAACATAACGTGCTCTGCTGTTGTATTCATGCTAGCTTGCTGCTTCTGCCATTGTTCCTGCCTTATCATGCTCATTGCCTTGTTGCATCCTGCCATGCTTTACAGCATTATGCTTTGCTAAGCTCTGTTAGTTCTGCTGAATAACAAGCCCCGTATTTGAGCCTGAACTGCCTGCTTTGAGTTTCAGTAATAGGCACAATTCCCTCTACACAATCGGCCTGTATAGCCAGTGTGACACCCAGGCTAAGACTGCACCTTGCAAGATATTCTGCCTACACCTGCCAAGATGAGGAGCCCTGGAAGGGACACACAGATTGTCCAGAGAAGCCAGGATAAGGTCAGAGATCATCTGCCTTTTTCCTCCAGCACCCTGTAAAGCCTGGGAAGAATCAAAAGCCTCAGTGGCTGAGAAGACACCAACAGAACCCTCTGCAAGTGTTTGGATACTGTTTGAAGCTGTAGTTAGTCCCAGGGAATGGGGAGAATAATACTTTTAAGTAAATACTTAAAGCCTCTTGTAATTCACCAATTGCCTTCTGCCATCAGCAGAAAGTAGCTCTTTGAGTCCATCTAGCGGACAAGCGGTGTAATTAACCACAAGCAGTATCATTAAACACAAAAACCTTCTCTTTCAGTTCCATTAATGTTTTGTATTATAGCTAGTTATTCATTAAACATTCTAGATCTTATGCTATTATTTATGTAATGTTTCCACGACCATTTCAGAAGAAACTAATATAAAAAATTAGTGAGCAGGTAGCAAGATTTTTGAATGTTGAAAATTAATATTATTAATTTTGAAAAAATACCATCTCGCATTAATTAATTACCTCTCCATCACAAGAAGGAACAAGGGAGGTCTAGAAAGCTCAGAGCCCACTTCAACTCAGCTTGAACACTGTCTGGGACTGAAGCACCAAACATCATGAACATAACCTAGCAAACGAAATAGTATTTAATCTGTGACATAAACCACTCATAATCACTCCTACCAAATTATTTTAAGGCATAAAATCATCTTAAAATACGAAGTAAAATATTTTAAAAAACCCCACAAAACCAAAAATCAGAACGCAGACAACAAAAATAACCCAACTCAGGAAAAAAACAAAAACAAACACCTCACGCTACTTCAAACTGCTCCTTCTTCCCAGTGAGAACAAGTAAGAGATATCAAAGGTAACAAGAAGGTCTTTTGGCAAGGGAGGTCAAGAACAAGAAGAATGGCTTCTTCAAGTACACTGGAAGTAAAAAGAAGACTAGAGGAAATACCGGCCTATTACTGAATGAAGTGTGTGCTCTGGTGACAGAGAATAGAGAGAAGATGGAGTTACTGAATGCATTCTTCACCTTGGTCTTTATTGCTAAGGCACAGACCTTTGAGATTACAGAGGAAATCAAGAGAAATAAAGACTGCTTCAGCTGGAGAGAATTGGGTTAGCAATCAGTTAAGTAAACTGGCCATCCACAAATCTACGGGATTCACCTGTGAGTGCTGAGGGAGCTGGCAGAAGTTATTGTTAAGCCACTCTCCCTCATCTTTGAAAAATCCTGGAGACCAGGAGAGGTGGCCAAGGACTGGAGGAAAGTCAGTGTCACTCCAGTCTTCAAAAAGAGCAAGAAGGAAGACTCAGGTAATTATAGGGTGGCTAGCCTCACCTCCATTACTGGAAAAGTGGTGGAACAACTTGTTCCTGGTGCCTTCCCAAAGCATACCAAAGAAGAGTGAGTTATCAGGAGTAGTCAGTATGGATTCCCCAAGGTGAGGTCATGTTTGAGCAAGGCGACAGCCCTTTCTGATGGCTAACTGGCTGACTGGCTGGATAGATGAAGGGAGGGCAATAGATGTGGTCTACCTTGACTTCATCAAGGCCTCAATGCTGTAGACTGGATGATTGAACAGTGAAAAGGAGTGAGAGCTGGTTGAAGGACAGAGTTCAGAGGGTTGTGATCAGTGGGCCACAGTCTAGTTGGAGGTCTGTGGCTAGTTGTGTTCCCTGGAAATCAGGAGTGGGTCCAGTCTTGTTGAACACATTCATCAGTGACCTAGATTTGGGGAAGAACAACCCTGTACAGCAGTCGGGGTTAGGGACTGACCTGCTAAAGACTGGGTCTGGAAAAAGAGGCCTGGAAGTACTGATGGCAATAGGCTGACCATGTGCCACCAATGTGTGGTGGTGGCCAAGAATGCCAATGGCATCCTGGGGTGTATTAAGAAGATTGTGGAAAGAAGGTCGAGAAAGGTTCTTTCTTGCCTTTACTTTGCCCTGGTGAGACCTCATCTGGAGCATTATACCCAGCTCCAGGCTCCCCAGTTCAAGTTGTTTAAGAACCTCTGGAAAAAGTCCAGTACAGGGCCACTGTGATGATTAGAGGTCTGAAACATCTACCTGATGAGGAAAGGCTGACAGATCTGGGGCTCTCTAGCTTGGTGGAGGCTGAGGATCTAATGAATGCTTAAAAATAGTGAGCTAGTGCCAGGAAGATGGAGCCAGACTCATCCCAGTGGTGTTCAGTGACAGGACAAGGGTTAGTGACACAACACGTGCAGCATAAGCACCTTTTAAGGGTGACAGAACACGGAAACAGGCTGCCCAGAGAGCTACTCCTAAATCTTTGAAAGTCTCCTTCCCTGAAGGCATTCACAGTCTGCATGGATGTACTCCTGTGTCATTTACTCTAGCTGATATTTCTTCAGCAAAGGTGTGGGACTAGATGGCTGTAAGAGGCCCCTTCCAACCCCTACCAATCTGCAATTCCGTGGGAGAGGCACTGAGCCACGCTTCTAACTATTCGCCAATTCCTAAAACCACCAGGCCTGGGCCGCCCCGCGGCCTTGACGGAGCGCTGAGGCAGGGCCGCCTCTCCCCGCCATGCCCTTCCCGCCGGCGCCTGAAGGTTGCG
>VWZE01016935.1:122792-140331 GCA_013396675.1 Eubucco bourcierii
CCTTGTCTGCCTCTCCTGACAGGTTCTTATTTCTCCTGGCTCTGTGGAAGAGGGTTGTTGAAGAAGGGGGTGCAGCTGGACCCACTGGGGAGAAGCTGGGTTGCAGGAGGGGGCTGTGCCTTTGGTCCCCTTTCTAATCTCCAGGTATTCCAAAGAAAGGAAACAAATTGGCGAGTAGCTATGGATTAGAGCTTGTGTAGGACTCACTTCCATGTTGTCTTTCCCTGTCTCCTTCCCAGATGCTTTCTCTTTGGTGGGATTGGAGGTGGTAGGGCAGCCGTGTCACAACCACAGGATTCACTGACATTAACATGTCGGCAGCAGCAGTAGGTTACTTGAGGACATGGCAATGAACCGTTCTTCTCCTTAGCCTTCTCTACCTAGTTCTTTTTCACCCCAGAATATGTGTGGTTGCTGAGAATTGGAAGTTAGGGCAGGTCTTTGCTATTGGGATGCCTTATATTGCTTTTAAAAACGGAAGAGAACCCTTTCTGCCTTTGCTGTTGTTGCTGGAAAAAATTACAGCAGGGTAGTGATCTGGCAGAAACCTTTCTACAAGAAGCTGGATGTAGAAAGGGACCTGGTGCGCATTTGAACCTGATGGCGAGAATTGGAGCTGTGTGATGTGGAACATTTAAAAACGTACTGAAATTTCTGCAGTGCTGTTGAATGCTGTCTGGGAACTGCTCGAGTTGACCCTGTCTTGAAGCTTCTGTCTTCTAGGTGTGTTAACATAGGAGCACGGACATGCAGAACCTCCGTGGTTGTGCTCAGAGGAACGCAGTGGTATGGAACAGAAACTTCGGGTTTGATGTGGAGCTGTGCCAGGGGAAGCTTACAAGGCCCAGCCTGCATTGTTTCTAGCTACCAAGTAGCAAATGGACCCTAGTCCTTTCAGTTTGTGTAAATGCTGAATGTTTGTAATACAGTGGTAGATCAAGGAATAGCCTCTGGGGTGGTAGTGGCTGGTGAAATGGAGGGCCATCCTGGTGTGAGAGCAGCTGTTTTTTTCAAGGAGGGAAATTGGAGCTGAATGTGTGAAAGGAAAGGAGGGGGAGGACTTGTAGGCCTGGAGTAGTAGCACTTGCTTTTGAAATGGAGCCCTTCACAACGAATGGCAGTGCCTTGGCCTTCTGAGACTTTGCGTTTTAATATTTACCAGGTTCTTTTAGCAATTCCTTACCATACACCCCCTATTTTAGTGGAATCTGAGTTGGATTCCTACTTGCCTGACTCAGTATTTATACTTGGGCTCAATCTCTCTGTGGTGGTTTGACCTAACTTGTTTAAAGAATTTATTTTTAACCTTAGACTAGGTAACTTCAGAGCAAGCAAGGCTAAATGACTTTGTAGCATTAATGATGTTTTGGGACTCCTTGAAGGTTACATGGAGAAACTGGATTAACTGGTGTAAATCAATTTTGATGCAGAGTCTGCTAAATGAGCCAGCCTTTGTGTTTATAACCTCAAGAATCTTGGTAACTTAGGGGATGGAGGAGTGAGAATTGGCTAAGCTCTACTCTTTTTTTCTTCTAGTTGCAGTTATATCAGTGCATTGATTGAAAAATATGTATATACTTACTGCAAATGTCTGGGGGTTTGGAACTAGATGATCTTCAAGGCCCTTTCCAACCTAAACCATTGTATTAATCTAATAGACACAAAGACATGGAAATTCAGAGATGGAGGCTGGGCTGTTTAGTTGGTATTGTTTTGGCCAGTTCTCAAAAGAGCTCCTGGTGCTTTGACTTTCTTAAGAGTTTGACCATTTGAGGGGATTTTGGCATTACAAACTCTACACTAGAATGTAAAGAGTCTAAGGGAAAGCTCATCAGAAAGATTTTTGTCTGTTACCAGAAGTTATTTTTAAAAAAAATATTTACTTTTGTGGTTCTTAGAGTTTTAAAGCTACCATTTTAGAACTTAGAACCAGAATTTTGATGTTTTGTATTTCTTTTGTGGACTTTTATGTACTGCTTTTCTCATAGAGTACCATTTTTGGATATGTTTTATATTTGTTGCTGGAGTCCCCCTAGTGATACTGATCATAGCAGAATAGTATGCTGATTAATAGTACTTGGGAAATGTGTGTGTCATAGACCCTTAATATGCTGTTAGTAATTAGTATTGATAGCATTAATAGTAATTTTTGCTTGCAAAATCATTCACGTCTACTACCAGTACTTTAAATAGTTTTTCCTAAAAGAACAGGAGTACAGCTTTTTGTTAGTGCTTGTTATCTTTGTCTCTTATTCGGTTAAAGTATGTGAACAGGACTCTGCAAACCTGTGTTCCTTGCTCAGGTTTGCAACAGCCTCATAAAAGAGAAGCCAAGTGAATTGTCCCCTGTTTAAAATGACAGGTTAAAGAATTCGGTGTTTCATTTGTACTTCAGAAGTATTGAATGTAAGGTGCTGAAGGAAATAAAAAATATCCACTTCAATGTTATTATTCTGCTGAAGGTTTGTGTTGAATTTTGTTTTTCTGATACAATCTGCTCACTGTAACTTGTTGCATCTTCCTTGTTTTTTTGGAGAAGACCTCGTTTGGACTTGTACTGTTTTTCATATAGCTTCCCTAAGCAGGTTATGATCATTAAAGCAAGAGCCAGGATGAAAGGCTGTGCAGCACCTCCTTTGCAGTTACTGAAGATTAATATTTTACAAAAAATTTACAAAGGGTTTCTCCATTTTGCTCTGGCGTGAAAACCCGTGTTTTAATTTTGGTGACCTAAACTCAGAGTTTGTTTGAACTCCCAGTCTATCTGGGGCTTCTGCAGTCTGTTTCACAGGTGTGGTGCCTTCAGCCCTTTCACCCTACTGCTTCTCAGCACTGTAAAGAGTAGACAGCGACTCAAGACAAATTAGAGGTGATACAGTCTGATGTTTGTGATCTCATGGCTTTTGCTACATCATAACTTTTGCTGAGCATGTTGCTTTATTTATGCTTTTTCTAGAGTGTGAAACTTGTAAGGTATCTTATGTGAACAGTTTTGTGCAGTTCTCTTGGGTGTAGTTGTTCTCTTGGTTCTCTTGAAATTTATTTTTTTTGTCCAACTGTCTGCAAAAGCTACAAGATACTGTGGCTTCTTTTGAAGGTAAACTTGCGAAGCTTTCTTCCCCTCCTTTCCCAAATTCTTAAACCAGTCTTCCAACAGATGAACTTGGAGGAGTCCTTAACCTGTCCATATTTTGGATTAAAAACAACTGTTTCCCATGTTGACTTTTGACCTTTCATGGGACTCAAGGTTTGTCCAAAGTGGTACTTCAATTGTGCACTTTATGCATACTCCTTTATGGTCATACTCCTAAATATTAAATACTTAGCTGTAAAGAGAAGTATTTTTGTGTGCTTTAGAGGCTGTGTTCAGAAAACTTTTGAACAAAGAAAACAAATTTTTTTTCCTTTCTACTGTATTAGTAGTGTTAAGTGTTTTTAGAGTGATGGATATAATACAGAATGAAATGTATGACTCCTGAAAACTTTTTTTTTTTTTTTTCCTCTTTGGTTTTAAATGTTAACTAACCATGGTTATTTTTATGGTAAACACTTGACTGCTGTCTTGCATTATCACGTTGCTCTTTCAACCCCTATATTTAAAGGTTATTGGTGGTCTGTCTGATCCTTTCTGTGTTTGGATTCTTCTGTGATTTTCAGGCTTGCATGTTGTCTTACATGCAGTTTCAGCAATGTGAAACTGAGAGGAATTCTGGTGCCAAACTCTGTTCTGCTATCAGGCTGAACATAATGCATTCTGCCTCTGAGAAATTTTGGTCCATGCTTTTAGTAGGTTGTACCCTGTCTTACCCCATCTTCTGTTACTGTGCTTTTGTTTCAAATTTATTCATATGTTCTTTAGATTCCAGTGATCCATTTTAAGACTGGTGTAAGGGGGAACCAACTTACGAATGTTAACTTTGGGTTACTAAATGTGATGAGGGGGAGCAGTACTGCGCTTCTGCATTTTGTGCTTTGCCTTATATTAACTGCTGAATTAATTTGGACATGGCGTGTGTGCCAACAGGTAGCTCTTTAAAATTCAGTTTAGAGAAAGATTGGAATAGTGTTAAGATCTTGGTGAAGGCAGGTTAGTGAATATGGAAAAGCGAGGGGTTTTTCTTCAGTGTTTGAGAAAATTTTGTGGCCTATGATATACATCTTCAATCTGTTGCGATTCTTTGCTACTTCTCGATGTCTATATAGGAACTGTGCTTAGGAACATTTCCTAGAAGGAGATGCTTAGCTTTCTTGAACAGCTTTGTGTTATGACTGCAAGTATCCTTACTACTTTAGATATATACTTCAGTTTTCATTGTTCACCACTTTACTGTTGATGTCATAATGTATGTTGCTGCACTTAAGTGACTCTTACCCTGTGTGATTTATCTGAAGATAGCTATCACAGGCTCACAGGATGTTAAGAGTTGGAAGGGAACTCTGGAGATCTTTTGAGTCTGACAACCCTGCAAGAGCAAGGTTATATAATCTATTGCAGGTCACACAGGAAGGCATCCAGACAGGTCTTGAAAGTCTCCAGAGGAGACTCCACAGCCTCTCTGGGGAGCCTGTTCCAGTGCTTTGTGACCCTTAAACCTCATGTGAAGGTGGAATTTCCTGTGCTGTAGTTTATACCCATTGCCCCTTGTTCTATCACAGGGTGCAGCTGAGAAGAGACTGTCTCTTCCTTCTTGGCACCCAACCTGCATATATTTATAAACATTGATGAGATCCCCTCGCAGTCTTCTTTCCAGGTCTCAGCCTTTCTTCATAAGGCACATGCTCCAGGCCCTCAATCATCCTTGTAGCCCTCCACTGGAATTTCTCAGGTATATCCACTTGATTTTCTTAATGTGACTGTCTGAGCAGAAATACTAGAGCTTGAGTTGTCCCTAATGAAACTTGTATGGCATTTTCGAAAATGACTTTTTTTGTTGCAGGACTTCCTTCCCTTTTCAGTTGACTTAATCACAGAATGACTGAGAGTGGCATGCACCTCTGAAGGTCATAATTTCTGGGCCACATACAGTAGGTTGTCCAGGACCATGTCTGGACATCTTTCGAAAGTATCCAGAGGTGGAGACTGCATCACCTTACTGGGCAACCTGTGTCAGTGCTCTTTAACCCTGGCAGTTAAAAAAAAAAAGTTTCCCAATGTTAAGACAGAGCTTCCCATGTTTCAGTCTGCTGTTGCCTCTCATCCCATCACAGCTGAAAAGTGCTTGGCTTTGTCTTTGCACCTTTGTTTCAGGTATTTATATGTGTTGATGAGAGATGACCCAACCCCAGTCTCCCCTGCAAAAGAGAAACCCAGTATTTTCCTTAGGTTGAGCTACTTGACATAGTCAAATCTGTGTCTGTCAGGCAGACTTAAGGCCATATATTCTTGCATGTCTTCAAGAAGAACGTGGATGCAGGACTGAATTTTAGTAGGGGTATTAGTAACAGTAATTTGTGACTCTTGATAGGTGAAGTGAGGGTGTTTGGTATATACTTGTAGAGAATCTGCTGTGAAAATAACAGTAAGATGCATATTTCAAATAAAATAATTTCTTTGCTTGCCCATACAGAGTAATGGGCTGTTTTGGTTCTAGCTGAACTGAAGACTATAATTCAGTTTTATGAGGGAAGAAACACTTCAAACATTTGATTCTCTGGTAGTAATAAATTTTTCCAAAGTCCTCTATATTCTGTCTAGGAGCTGTGTGTGTTGTAAACCATGATTTAATGTATGTACAGTGTTTAGGAGTGATTAGACTGAATTCTTACTGTGTTTCTCCATGTTGACCAGTTCACTTTATTACGGTATGCATGTAAAAATTATTTTTGAAAGTACCTTTACTGAAAGTAAACTCTAAACTTTGAAAAATTGCCTGTGTCCTGGAGAATTAGGATTGAACTGTGTTTCTCTTTTCCTTGTTCTTGCAAATCCAGCCTTTTCCTCCCAAATCCCAATGATCCCTACAACTGCAGACAGGTTAAACTAAAATTAGATGCTTAAAATTACTTCAGAGTGAGGATACTGAATCTGAGAAGTGCTGGGATGGCTTTTAGTGCAGTATTCTGAAATGAAAATCAGTGACATTTAGTTTCTGTTAAAAAAACCTACCTCAGATATTTATATGATTTGTTGCCTTTGCTGATTCTGTTGATTGCCAGGAGTGCTTTTGAGTTCCTCAGTCCTAGGAGGGAGGGAAGCAAAAATGCACAACTTTGGTATTTCTTCTCATCAAACAAATACATTAAAATAACTGCAGAAGGCATCCTAAGCATTTCTCTAGTTATGAAGTGACCCACCTATTATAAAGTACAGTAAAATGTAGGGTGGGAAGACAGAGCATTGGTTGATTTTCAGTTGGTTTTAATATCTGAGGAAGAATTGAGCACAAAAACACTGAGCCAGGTGTCTTGCCTTGCAGGCCAGAACAAGCAAGTTTTGAACACTGAATCAGGCTGTGGTAACTGAAATCTTTTCCATTTAGCAGAAAAGATGTATTGTCTTGGAATTGGAGTTCAGTGTAACAGTGAACAGATGAGAATAGTTTAGCAGATGGAGTCAGGATAGTTTTCCTCACCTGCATTTTAAGAAGTAGTGGATGATGAGGAACTGGTTTTACAGTTGCAGGTCCTCTTGTTGGCAGACCCTTATTGCAAAGCAGACATGCTTCCTCCCTTTCCACTTAGCACATGGTATTAGAGAAAAGTTTAGATCAGTTCTTTTGAAGGTATGTCTTCTCCCTGACTCAACAGGCAGGTCCCAATACAGTGAGTACAGGGAAAGGGATAGAACGAGTTGCCTGTATAGTGGCAAGAGGAGAATGTGGTTTGGGGGGTAGTTAGATGACAGGTTTGAGTTGAGGGAGAAAAGGGAAGAAGAGCTTGATATTCGCATTCACTGATATGATGATTTTTGTTTGTTCCAATTACCCAGTCTGGCTCGTACCAGCTGAAGTCAGATTGTTAATGCTGCAGAACCTTAGGTGTGTCTTCACAAACAAACAAAAAAGGCTTTGATGAACTGCATGGGAAGTGGGTAATGAAATAATGCCCAGAACAATGAGGCCCAGTGGGAATACTTGGGGAAGAGGAAGGGGTCTCTCTTCCCTGCATCCCTTTAAGCTATTAAATGTGGATGGTGAATCATTTGGCACAGCGCCCAGGTTTCAGTCTTTCCAAGTAATGTTGCGCTGGTAGTGTGTAGCTGCTGGGCCTTCAGTAAAGCTGTAACATTGTTTTGCATTTAATTTCTGGTATTCCTATAGTGCGTTTTTGTTCTGCATTTGTGGGTATATAGAGAAACAGTACAGTGAAATACTGTGAAGTTGTTCTGGGTTTGTTTTTTTTTTTTTTTTTAAGGTAATATTTTAATTCTTTTCTTTAAGGGAGAAATTTTGAAGGAGAGGGAATAACCTCTTATGATGCTTTAGCGGTGGGGAAAGTTAGCTCTATTTAGAGACTCACAAAGGCCTGTTGAATAAAATGAGACCATTACCACCTCTTACAGTTTCTGAAAAAATTCAACTTCATAGTTCTCAATATCTGTGCTAGGTGAAACAACCTCTTATAAGTGTAGCTCAAATACATTTTAGCAAAGTTCAGCACAGTATATCTGAAATATATTTATTTAATTATAGTTAAAGTCTAAAAGCATTCATCTGAAGACAACATACAAGAAACTGATAGTGTTAGGTTGGTTAATCCAAATGTATGCCTGGATTTTCAGGCTGTGTTGTATTTTATACCAGGGTGATGTTTATGACTAGAGAGGTGTGTAGTGCTACTTCTTGAAATACTCACAGACCAGCTTGGAAGAAGTGCATAGCTCTTCCAAGATTGGTAAATTGGTCTTTCAAGCAGTTTATCTTCTGAGATGTGTTGAAGCTTGCTGAAATACTGACCTACAGTATTTAGCCTCTAATTAGATGAGGCTGCTACAGGCAGTGTCAAGTCTGATCCAGAATGTCTCCAGGGATGGGGCCTCAACCACATCTCTGGACAACCTGTTCCAGTATTTTACCACTCTCATCGTCAACAACTTCCTTCTTATGTCCAACCTAAATCTACCCTACTGTAATTTAAAACCATTTCCCCATGTCCTTTTGCTGCAAGTCCTTCTAAACAGTCCTCTTCCAGCCTTGCTGTAGGTCCCCTTCAGATGTCAAAATGTAGTTAAAAGGTCTCTAAGGAACCTTCTCCACACTGAAGAGCTCCAGCTCTCTTTGCTTGTCTTCATAGGAGAGGTGCTCTAGTCCTCTGATAATCTTTGTGGCCCTCCTCTGGATCCACTCCAGCAGATCCATGACTATTGTGTTGGAGGCTGCAGAGCTGTACACAGTGCTCTATGTGAGGTCTTAACAGAGCAGAGTGTTACAGTGACTTCTCTCATCTGCTGGCCACACTTCTTTTGATGTAGCACAGGATATGATTGATCTTCTGGGCTTCGAGTGCTTGTTGGCTCATGTCCAACTTCTTATCCACCAGCATCCCTAAGTCCTTTTCTACACTGACTCCAATTGAGAGGGCTCCTCTCAATTTTGCATCCTCCAGCCAGTATTGATATTGAAGATTGCCCCAGCTTAGGTATAGGACCTTGCACTTTGCCTTATTGAACCACGTAAGATTCTCCTCAGGCTGTCCAGGTCCCTCTGGATGACATTTTGTTCTTCAGTAGTATCAACCACATCACTCATCTTGGTATCATCTGCACATTTGCTGAAGGCACACTTCATTGATGAACATACGGAACAAACAGTGGTCCTTGAGGAACACTTACCACCTATCTTTGTCTGTATATCAAACCATTGACCACAACTCTTTATATGAGACTGTCTAACCAATTCCTTATCCACTGAACAGTTGCATGTTTTAGTAAAATGACCTGAGCTTCTAATTTGAAAAGAAAGTGAAGAGATGCCCTCGCATCTCAAAAGAACCACATAAAACTTATAAAATTAGTTTTTTTTATTAAGCTTCATGTCAGTTAAAAAACCCAACAACTTCAAAAGCTTGTCTTAAAGAAAATGATGTGAATGCTTTCTAATCGTATTTAAATCCAAAACATCACATCTCCAAGAGTCTCACAGTAAGCCAAGACATTGTCTTATGTTTCTGGAACTTAGGTTTTCAAGTCTCTTAAAACAACTGTAACTAAATCTCTGGATGAGTTCAGACGAAGAAACACTTGTTTACAGTATGAGCCTTTTAGCTTGACTTCAGTGTACTTCTGATTCTTAAACTTGCAGTTCAGTTCTGTTAAAATCTCTGCTGAGCGAGTTCCACATAAACATTTATGCTTTTGTAGTTGCATCTGATGTAAATTCATGGCTTCTTTCGGATTCCTGTTATTGTGTAAGGTTGACTTTTTTATCACCAGGTTTAATCCCAATTTTTCTTCACACTTATTTTCATTGTTCCTTGGGCCTTTTGTTTTAATCTTTTAAATTTGATAGCAATTGTGATAATTACATTGAACAAAGTTTTTTTTTTTTCTCAAATGTGCTTGTGTATTGGAATGTACGTAAAAATCTAACTGATTATCCCTGGTACAGAAGACCTTGCTCTTGGTGGTGTATATTCTGGGAATTTTCTTAGTTTTCTTCATTATATATGTGATCTTGAAGAACTTAGAATGGTATTAAGTGAAGATATCTCAGGCTTCGGGAATGAGATAATATTTAAACATACTTCTTCCTTCCTGTCTCTCTCTGGCAGAAACTCTGACAAAAGAACAAAATGTTTTTCTTGGATGTATTAACAACTTTTTAGATGAACTTTAATGAATAAGTGGAAGTAAAAATTCTACTCCTTAAAGTTGCTGTTCTCAGCAGTTTCTTGTATGCTCAGTGATGTTTAAAGATAGTGTTGTGAGGGCTCTTTTATCATGTTCTATCAGTCTCTTAAATTTGATCCTGCAAAAGAATTCCCTAATGTGATTGTGATGGCACAGTAATTTCCACGACAACAAATCAAGAAGAACACAGAAGTGCAGGAGAGTTTCTGGAGAAGGGCTCCTGAAGAACCTGGAGCACATGACCTACAAGGAGGGGCTGAGGGATTTGGGGCTGTTCAGTCTAGAGAGAGGAGGCTGAGAGGAGACCCCAAGTTACACCAGGGAAAGCTTAAGTTAGACATTAGGAAAAATGTCTGTACTGAAAGGGTTATCAAAGACTGGAAGTGACTGTCCAGGAAGAGGTTGAATTGCCATCACTGGATGTATTTTAAAACAATCTATATGTGGTGCTCAGGGATGCAGTGCAGTAGTGGCCCTGGTAGAGTTAGATAATAGTAGTTGGACTTGATCTTAAAGGTGTTTTCCAACCATAGTGATTTTGTGATTCTTTCAGCAGTTTACCGTCTGCTGATTACAGCTTTGGGTAAATGCTGCTCTCTTAACTCTTGGATGTTTTGCTTTCGCAAGAAGGATGCATGTAGAATGACAAGCTGCATTTTACTGGCTCTTCTGGGATCACAATTTCCTGATTTTCTTTTCTGGGATCACTAACCAGGAACAGGGTATGCTTGGCCTTGGCCAGGGGGTGGTGAGCAATTGCATTGTGTGTTACCCTTTTGTGTACTCTATTGTTACTCTTATAATTATTAATTTAGATTATCAAATTATTTTCATCTCAATCTATCCAACATCCTTACCTTTACTTATTCAACTCTTCCCATTCCCTGGGGAAGGGGAGTGTGTGGCTATGTGGTGTTTGGCTGCCAACCAAGTTTCAACTACAAGTATATATAAAGCTGATACCTATAATATTTGAGAACTGTTGCTGGACACCACGGGTAGCAAAATGTGTGTTCCAAGTGCAGTCTCAGAATTCATTGAGAGAGGTGCTGTGATTAGTGCAGGTAAGAGAAACTGAGATGCGAGGAGTGCAAGCCCTGTTTTGAAAGTGACTAACCTCACCTTGCAGCAGAGTGCTTGATCTGGTAGTAGACTGATGGTAGAACAGACAGGTGACTAGTATCCTTTTGCAATGTTTCAGAAAACAGATACTCTACTTAGGCATTTTAAAATTGCCTTGCATGATATAAAATCCCTACATAACTGTGAAACCAGGAGCTGTTTTTCATTATCATGCTACAGTAAACTAACTCATCAGAACACAAAAATGTTTCAAAGGTAATGCAAGCTTTAAGAAAATAAGTGAATTAAGTTATGTGAAAGGGAGTTTCTTACTGGTTTATCTGGGAAGGAAGTTTGGAAGAAAAACTTCACGTGCTTATTCAGTGTTTGCAAACTTAAAAAAAAAATTACACTTATATTCAATTATATTATAAGCTAGTCTGACTTAGAAAGATATGGTGGAGAAGAGTGAATGCCTACTTCTGGAGACAGAAAATGCATGGCAAGCAAACAACATGTAACTGAACCCAGACTTGAAGAAAACTGTAAAGCTGGGGAGGCAGGGGCAGTGGCTGTGGATTGTGGAAGAAACCTCTGGGTAGAGAGACAGGATCACAGGTTGTTAGGGGTTGGAAGTGACCTCCACAGGTCACTGAGTCCAACCCCCCTGCCGGAACAGGACCATAGCTCAAGCCACACAGGAACACATCCAGACAGATCTTTAAAGCGTGCAGAGAAGGAGACTCCCCAACCTCTCTGGGGAGCCTGCTCCAATGCTCTGTGACCCTTACAGTAAAGAAGTTCTTCCTCATGTTGAGGGGGAACTTCCTGTGCTCTAGTTTATACCCGTTGTCCTTTGACCTGTCAGAGGGTGCAACTGAGAAGAGTTTGTCCCCTTCCTCCTTGACACCCAACCCCCAGATATTTATAAACATTAATTAGATCCCCTCTAAGTCTTCTCTTCACCAAACCAAAAAGCCCCAGGTCCCTTAGCCTCTCCACATAGGGCATTAGCTCCAGCCCTTTAATCATCCTCCCAGTGCTCCTTTGGACTCTTTCAAGTAGATCCCTGTCCCTCTTGAACTGGAGAGCCCAAAACTGAACACAGTATTCCAGGTATTGTCTCACCACAGCAGAGTAGAGAGGGAGGAGAACCTCCCTTGATCTGCTGGACCCACTCCTTATGCAGCCCAGGATCCCATTGACCTTCTTGACCACAAAGGCAACCATGGATAGCTTCTTGTCCACCAGGACTCCCAGATCCTTNAATGTCATTGATAAAGATGTTGAACGGGACTGGACCCAACACTGATCCCTGGGGAACTCCCCTAGTTAAAGATCTCCAGTTGGACTTGGCACCATTGATCACCACTCTTTGCACTCCTATTGTTTAACCAGTTTTTAATCCAACTCACTGCTCTTCTATCCCATGCTTCCTGAGCTTGCTCACAAGGATGTTATGTGAGACAGTGTCAAAAGCTTTGCTAAGGTCAGGATAGATTTTAGTCTCTCCACTGGTCTCCCTGAATCTCCCCATTTGGTTACAGCAGTATAGAATGCTATCGGGTTAGTCAGGCATGATTTCCACTTGGTAAATCCATGCTGACTAGTCCTGATAATCATCTTCTCTTCCAAGTGCCGAGAGATAACCTCCAGAAGGAGCCACTCCATCACTTTTCCAGGGATGGAGGTGAGGCTGACTGGTCTATGGTTACCTGGAACTGCTGTCTTTCCTTTTTTGAAGACTGGAGTGACAAGGACTTTTCTCCAGTCCTCAGGCACCTGTTCTGTCTGCCACAGTTTAGCAAAAATGATGGAGAGTGGCAGAAGGACATCAGCCCAGTTCTCTCAACACTCTTGGGTGCATCTCATCAGGGCTCATGGTCTTGTGAGTGTTCAATTTGTGTAACTGATCCCTAACCCAGTCTGCATTGACCAGTGGGGAGCATTCCCTCCTCCAGGTTTCCTCTCCTTCATCTGGAGACTGGAACTCATAGGGGAGTTCAATCTTAGGAGTAGAGACTGAAGCAAAGAAGATACTTAGTATCTCTGTCTTTTCTGCATCCTCAGTTATTGGGTCTACCTTCTCATGCAGCAATGGGCCCACAGTTTCCTTATTCTTTCTTTTCCTGCTGGTATATTTGAAGAAACCCTCATTCACTTTTTCTTCCTTTGCCAGTTCTAGTTCCAAGAGGACTTTGACCTTTCTTGTTGCCCTCCTACAGACCCCAACAACTCCATAGCTCTCCCAATTTAAAATCCTCTTCTTCCATGAATTGTGAGCTTCTTTCTTTGAAAAATACTGAATTTAAGTCCAGTTTGACAACATATGCATGCACCTTGTCTGTTTGGTTTCTACCTGGATGTCTTTATTTCTGCTTTTGGGTTTGAATTCTGTGTGGAGAGCTTTTTGTTTACCTGCTCCTTTCTAGTGTGTTGTATGTGCGAAGTTGTAAAGATTGTTAATCCTTCATCTCCTGTCTCTTGGTATTGGTTTGGTGCAGGTCCTATAAATTTCTGGAATGATTGAACAAGAGTAAGTNCTCCCCTTTCTCCCCTTTCTCCCCTTTCTCCCCTTTCTCCCCTTTCTCCCCTTTCTCCCCTTTCTCCCCTTTCTCCCCTTTCTCCCCTTTCTCCCCTTTCTCCCCTTTCTCCCCTTTCTCCCCTTTCTCCCCTTTCTCCCCTTTCTCCCCTTTCTCCCCTTTCTCCCCTTTCTCCCCTTTCTCCCCTTTCTCCCCTTTCTCCCCTTTCTCCCCTTTCTCCCCTTTCTCCCCTTTCTCCCCTTTCTCCCCTTTCTCCCCTTTCTCCCCTTTCTCCCCTTTCTCCCCTTTCTCCCCTTTCTCCCCTTTCTCCCCTTTCTCCCCTTTCTCCCCTTTCTCCCCTTTCTCCCCTTTCTCCCCTTTCTCCCCTTTCTCCCCTTTCTCCCCTTTCTCCCCTTTCTCCCCTTTCTCCCCTTTCTCCCCTTTCTCCCCTTTCTCCCCTTTCTCCCCTTTCTCCCCTTTCTCCCCTTTCTCCCCTTTCTCCCCTTTCTCCCCTTTCTCCCCTTTCTCCCCTTTCTCCCCTTTCTCCCCTTTCTCCCCTTTCTCCCCTTTCTCCCCTTTCTCCCCTTTCTCCCCTTTCTCCCCTTTCTCCCCTTTCTCCCCTTTCTCCCCTTTCTCCCCTTTCTCCCCTTTCTCCCCTTTCTCCCCTTTCTCCCCTTTCTCCCCTTTCTCCCCTTTCTCCCCTTTCTCCCCTTTCTCCCCTTTCTCCCCTTTCTCCCCTTTCTCCCCTTTCTCCCCTTTCTCCCCTTTCTCCCCTTTCTCCCCTTTCTCCCCTTTCTCCCCTTTCTCCCCTTTCTCCCCTTTCTCCCCTTTCTCCCCTTTCTCCCCTTTCTCCCCTTTCTCCCCTTTCTCCCCTTTCTCCCCTTTCTCCCCTTTCTCCCCTTTCTCCCCTTTCTCCCCTTTCTCCCCTTTCTCCCCTTTCTCCCCTTTCTCCCCTTTCTCCCCTTTCTCCCCTTTCTCCCCTTTCTCCCCTTTCTCCCCTTTCTCCCCTTTCTCCCCTTTCTCCCCTTTCTCCCCTTTCTCCCCTTTCTCCCCTTTCTCCCCTTTCTCCCCTTTCTCCCCTTTCTCCCCTTTCTCCCCTTTCTCCCCTTTCTCCCCTTTCTCCCCTTTCTCCCCTTTCTCCCCTTTCTCCCCTTTCTCCCCTTTCTCCCCTTTCTCCCCTTTCTCCCCTTTCTCCCCTTTCTCCCCTTTCTCCCCTTTCTCCCCTTTCTCCCCTTTCTCCCCTTTCTCCCCTTTCTCCCCTTTCTCCCCTTTCTCCCCTTTCTCCCCTTTCTCCCCTTTCTCCCCTTTCTCCCCTTTCTCCCCTTTCTCCCCTTTCTCCCCTTTCTCCCCTTTCTCCCCTTTCTCCCCTTTCCTGCCAGTATGATAGTGCAACAAATGTCTCTGCTCTTGCTGTGCTATTTTTAGTCCTGTTGCTTGTATCTGTTTCTGTTCAAAGAATTCCTCTGGAAGCTGTTCCAGGAGAGCGTGGTTCAGCAACATGTGAGGGAGCTGAAGGGGGCAGGGAGACCATGAGTGTTGAGTATGTTCATGATCCGAAGGCAAGATGTCCAAAGGCGAGTGCCTCTTCCTGTGTGCCCTGTTTACAAGAACCCAGCTCAATGCAAATTCTCCCTTCTGGGTGTTGTCTTGGCTGTGCTACTTCCAGCTTGCTAGCCATTTCTTTGTGGCCTTTGGAGTACCTGAGTTTTCGTCTTCAGTCTTTTTGCTCAGTTTGTTTCTCTGTGTAAACAGCAACTAATTTTAGGTGTGAGTTGTTACATCAGAAGAGCACATAGCTGAAATAAGCATTTCTACAACTGACTAGACAAAGCTGGCACTTCCCGGTATTTGCCTTTTTGGCTGTTCCTTTTGTATTTCGCCTTTTTTTTAATTTGTTCTGATACCAGTTTAGCTTTGATTAGTTTTTCCTACTAACTTTTTAGAAAAGTTGAGCTGTTTTTTCCCTTTTTTTGCTGTTGTGTGAATTACTTCTCTCCTACCTGTTTATTAATGATTGGTAGGGAGATGTTCCTCTGTGACTTCTGGTTGGTTCTATTGGTAGACCACACACCTGAAATGTCCTTTATATATGCTTTACCTCATGTTGTGAGTACTGACAGAGCTACTTTGAAAGTGTCCTATCGGCATTGTCACTAGAGGTGTGGGAAATACTGGTTTTGAGTCAAATTGATCACAGTTAATATAGGAAGGTTCTGTGCCTGTGTAGCTTTAGTAGTGCTGCACTTCAGTCTTATCTGGGATGCTTTGCCTCCTTAAGTATTTTCTTCCTCTTATAGTATTGATAGCTTGACAAGAGTGTGACTGGAGATCATGTCCTTCCATATGTTCTTTGAAGAGAGTATGTGTAACTTGTTTGTTTGTACTTTACGGCTGATTCCTCACCTACATATAAGTGCATGTGTGTGCCCCGAGCTCACCTAGACTTCTAGCTGATCCTTCATTGCATCTGAAATAGGCTGGAAAGCTGTGAAAATTGTGGTCTGCGGAGGCTTTGCTTAGTAAATTTGTTTTGGTAGAGGGAGCCATCTGAAGAACTTTGAAGTCACCTAACCCTGTCTTCCTGGACAAGCCTGTCTGGATTTACTCCTTTTCCCGTCAGATGCACTGCTGTGAGTTTTAATGAGCTGACAGAGGGACCAAACCTTTTCAGGGTGGAACTTCTGATAGGGAAAGGCTTGATGTTTACATGTATTACTGCTATGAAAGTAAAATTAAAAACTGTCAGAAACACTGAATATTTAGTTGTGTACAAAATCATTAAAGGTTGTTCATGTCCACAGGAGGCCAGTATTAGTGTGTTCTTTACAGCAAGTTATGGAATGATGACAAGTATCCAAGAGGTTGAACATTAAGGAGTGTTACTCACTAATGTTACAAGTGTCTGTTTTCCCAGTACTGATCAAAAGACTATTTCTGCCCGAAGATACTGGTAAATTCAAGGCCACTCTGCTATCAGGGTATGTTCTTGGGGGGGTTGTGTTTTTTAAAATACCATCAAGACATTTTTAACTTCGTTGTTGTTGCATGTGAGGGCCTGACCAGGATCAGGTCTTGCTGTGTGGGATCACAGGAAACAAAATATGAAGCCTCACATTTTGCTTACAGTGGTGCATAGACACTGAAATGCAAGTTCACAGTTTCCTCTTGAACTTACTCTATATCTTGTGTCAGATTCAGCAGTTCTATAGCCACGTAGTTTTCCACTGGATAAGCTTACTGAACTGACTCACTGTTTTGTTTTAGAGGATTTAGTTCGCTCTTGGCTTAGCTCGCTGAACTTCCACCCTCTGCAGCTGTATTATCATTAGTCTTGAAGGCAAGCACAAGATCATGTAACTAAAGTGTAGAGGAGTAGAAATGCCATTTTTAATGACAACTTGCAGATGTGTGGTGTTAAATGTGAGCTGAAACGGGATTTTAGAGGAATAAACTGTTTGGGTTATACCTGCACCCTGGATTGAATTTTGAATGAATATACAACAAGGTCACAAGTGAAAACTAAAACTCTATCACTGTTTTTGATCTATTCACCTGTCCTACCTTTTAGGAAGGTTGTGCTAGTTCTTGCTGTAGAGTGTAATGATTAGCAGCCCTGGAAAACCTGCTNCTGCAATAAACCTTTCCTTCTGTGAAGTACTAGGTGATGTTTTTTACAAGTCTTCTAGTTAACGCAGTTTATAATCCAATCTGAGTGTCTGTTGCAGGAAGCGACTACATTTCTTCTGCCTGCAGCTTTGAAAGTTGTAGGCACTGTAGTGGCCTTTATCTGAATGCTACTCAAGAAACCTCAGGAGGGAAAACACTGAGGGCTGTTTCTGACTTTGTTTGTTGATTGTTCCTTCTTCAATGGAGGACAAACACAGAGAAACAAAACCTTGGGGTCTGGGTTGGTGAAAAGCTCAACATGAGCCTGCAGTGTGTACATGCAGCCCAGACAGCCAACTGAGTCCTGGGCTGAGAAGCATGGCCAGCAGGGCAAGAGAAGGGTTTCTGCCCCTTTACTCTGCTCTTGTCACACCCTACCTGGAGTACTGTGTGTAGTTCTGGAACTTCCGGCACAGGAAGGACATGGAAGTGTTGGAGCGGGTCCAGAGGAGGGCCACAAAGATGATCAGAGGGCTGGAGCAGCTCTGCTATGAGGACATGC
>VWZE01016936.1:0-25906 GCA_013396675.1 Eubucco bourcierii
AGACACATACAGAGGTATTTATAGAGACATTAAAATGTAGAACTTGTGTATGCACATCTTTATGCAAAGATATGTTCACATGACCCACTTACCTGCAGAATAATTATTCTAGCTCAAAGCTACATGTAACAGGAAAGGATGCAAGTCTGGAGTGCTAGCCTCTTTACCATGCATCTCCTTTCTGAGAGTGCCATTAGATGACATTTTGGATCTGATTTTCCCCTGAGATTTCATGCAAAAAAAGGCAGAGGTGACCACCTGAAAAGTGAAATTGAGTGTCGTTTTTTGAAGTTGATGAACATGTTTTTTGTCACATTTTTTAAAATGGTTACCTTTTAGAAGTAAAAATATACATAAAGTTTAACTCTCAAACTCATTTAATAAGATCCTTGAATTTCCAGGAAGATAAAGTGGTATCTCTTTGCCAGTGAAGGAGTGTGAGGAGAGTGAATCAAACCAGTTCTGTATTCTTAATATAGAATTCCCAGACAGTGAATTGCTCGTAATGGCAATATTCCATCTATTCTTCTTCTCTGTACTAATTTTTTTTCCTTTTATGATAATTTTTAAATTATACTCCAGTGTTTTGTCTTCAGTTTTAGCATGCTTTATGGGAGTCTTCATACTTCTAGTAAAGACCAACATTGCAAATGTCTCACTTTGCACCGTAAGGAATTACTGGTAGAATATTCCTTACATACAATAGATTTATTTATCCAAATAACTCTTGATCTATAAGGACATGCAGTTTATAATCTGGCCCAAAATATTGTTCTAAAACCTCCTCTGTGGTCAAAGAGGAATAACAAGCTTACAAATATTTACATAAGTACTGAGTGGCTAGCTGACTTAGTAACTTATCTGTTGAGGTTTAAACGTGCTGCACTTGACAGGTGCAACAGACAATACCAGCAATAACCAGTGAGCTTTCCAAATAAAGTGATTTCTTAAGAAACTAAACCATCTGTAAATTTACTTTTGCATTTCTACACAGGATGGAAACAAATACTATTTTCCCCAAAGTATTCATAGAAGTGAACAGAGTCCCCTCCGCCAAAGTCCAATGAAATCCAAAACGCACTTTCTCTTCCCTCTAAACCCCAAGCAGTCCTGCTCTCAGGGATCATGCTGTGAAACTTCTTCCCCTGAAGGTGGTTTGTCTGTGCCTCATGCTAAGGTGACACCGGGTCATGGGGCGGCACAAGCCTCACCTGACAGTGTGCAATCTCCACTGAAGCGGTGATGCCCTGGGACTCAGGCTCAGAGCAGGCAAGGCACGGAGTTACCCAGGCATCTGTTGCAGGCGCATGACTTTGAGTCTAAATTTGCAGGTACCTTTTTTTTCCCCCAGGTGTCAGGTTTCTTGACTCTCTCCTTGGGCAAGTTACGGGGATGAGTTATCATCGGCCTGTCAGGCCCGAGAGGGAGGCGAGCAGCCAGGCGGGCACGGTAGGCAGGTTGCCACCGCTCGCCTCGCAGGAGCCGTAGCCAAATCTAATTCCCACTGTGCCAAGCCCACCCGACTACCTCGCCTGGCAGCCGAGCGGTCCCCACCCCTCCTTCGCTTTCGGGGGTCTTTGTGTCCCGCCTGCCTTCGGGGCAGAGGTTGCGGGACGCAGCGACTACTTGGCCCGCCGCTGCTTCCTGGTTGCAGGCAGCTGCCGAGGGGCGGGCGGCAGGGAGCGGCTGCCAGGCGGTGTCGCAGCCGGCGGGGCGCACCTCCCGCGCAGGTACCGGGGGGCAGCGCTGCCGCCGCCGCGCTACCAAGGGAAGGATCGGGGCAGGAAGGAGAAAGGGAACAAACCGCAAAGCACCAGCACTGAGCGGAGGTAGCTCTCGACTAGGTGGCGGGCGGGGGAAGCGCGGTTGTACGGCGGCGAGGGCGACCCAGCCGCGCTCCTGCATGCGGAGCAGTGGTTTCGCTCCCTCGGCCCGGGGCTCCATCCCTGCCTCTCCCCGCACCAAGCCCCCGCCTCTCCCGGTGGGTGTTGGTGTGGTGTGTGTTTGCTGCTCTCTCGTACTTTGGCTGCTCCCGCTGGATGCAGCCTCCGGAGCGCGGCAGCCCAGGACACGCCGGTGCGTTGTGATTTACTCCTTTATTTATTATTTTGGGGTTGCTTTTGCGCTTCTCTCCGGGCGGCTTCTTGGAGGGGGGCCTTGTGAGGAGGGGACCGGGACAGGGCAGAGGGCCTGCCAGGGTCCCCCACCACCACCAGCTTCAGTGCCGTGCCCGCTCCGCATGCCAGGCTCCGCCGTTTGTTGTTGTTGTGCTCCAGGATAGGAGGCGGTGGAGCGAGCGGTTCTCCGGGGCGGGAGGGGGGTTGCGTTTCGACTTGCTTCTCTTCCCCTTCGCCGCGTGTGCCCCACGTCCCTCCTCCTCGGTGGGGCGGCAACAGGGGTTCGGCGGCGGGCTGGCGGGCGGCGGCTGCGGGACACCTGGAGCAGGGGGTGTCGGCACAGACTGGCAGCGGTAGGTACCCCTGCGCTCCCTCCTCCCCGCGATTCCGCCTGCGGGATAGCGACCTGCAGACAGGGTGAGCAGCAGCGCTTGGGGCGTCCCGCCACTATCNCTCCTCAGTCGGCAGCGGGAGGCCCGAAGTCAGTACCGTCGGCTTCCGGTTTCACATCGTGGCCGTGCCTGTAGTTTCGAACGGAATCAGCAGACTTCTCCTTTTGCTTTTTTCTTCTCTTTTTTTTTTAAAAAAAAAATCACCGAGCAGAGCAGCTCAGGCGGATTGCTGAGGAGCGGGGCAGGTACTGCCCCTGCCGTCATGCCGCGGCTGCCCCCCGCCCGATGGCCACTCACCAGTTCTTGTCAGGGGTTTTTCAGAAGTTTCGGTGAGGAAAAGCGTGAAGAGCACTCGGTGGCGGGGCCCGGGCTGTGGCCGCCCCCTGGGTTCAGACTTTGAGATCCCTCTTCCAGACCCGGCTGCTGTCGGAGCCCCCGCGCCCCCGCCGGCCCGGCTGGCCGCCGCTTCCTCGCCGTCTTGGCTCGAAGCTGCCGTACCTTCGGTGCGTGTCATCTCTGCACAGGCTTTGACAGCGTGTGAAAAAATGCCGGGGTGCGTGTGGTGGGCTGCGGCCGTAGCGAAGGCTGCAGCTTTGGGTCCGTCCTGTGCTCCTCGGGTGCGGTTCTTTGAAAATCACTGCAAGATTTCTCTTAGGAACAGTGTATAAAGGTGTATTTTTGCAATTTCAAGTAGGTCAGTCGTGATAGTATTTCCTGTAGACATCACGTGTGGCCTCCCAATTCGTCAGCTTCTACATTTGGGGTAATGGTATTTTGGTTTATTTTATTATTTTATTTATTTGATTTCATATTAATTATTTATTTTATTTTATTTTATTTTATTTTTTAAGTTGAAACTGTGAAAATAAAGGCTTTCTTGTGGAGAAACCGAAGATTTCCCTGTTTTCAGTGGGAGCAGAATGGAGTCCTGGGTAATGAGGAGTGACTGCATGTATACAATGCAGTTTTATTTCTGTTATGTCCACTAATTATTTTTATAAAGCTGAGGTTAATAACTATAATTTCGTGGCTGTGGAGTACTGCTAGTTCACAGATACACCATGGCCCCAAAATCTACAAGTTGTTTGTATAAAGGCTTGAAATACCTGTCTGGAAGGATGAAGTGTTTGCTGTCAGTCAAGTAGATAATAACAGACTAAGAGAACAGTCTTGTCTTTGATTAATGATTTGATTACAGTTGGCAGACGAGTAAGAAACAGTTCTCTAAAGTCTTTAAATGGTTTTAGAGCAACTGCTGGTGATAACTTGTATGAGTTTGTCAAAGCTCTCAAGCATCTTTGCATTTCTATGCGTTTCATGTTTTACATCCGCTCTTCCTGTCTGCATTCTGAAGTATTTTAAGGGGGCCAACTGAATAGCTGGAGAGAGGTTCTTTACAAAGGCATGTAGTGACAGAATGAGGAATAATGGCTTCAAACTGCAAGAAAATCCTTTTAGATTAGACGTTAGGAAGAAAGTCTTCATCACGACGATGGTTGGACACTGAAGGAAGTTGCCCATAGAAGTTGTCGAGGCTTCAGTCCTGGAACTGTTCAAAGCCAGCTTGGATGCGACCTTGAGCAACCTGGCCTAGGAGGAGGTGACCCTGCCCATGCCAGAGGGGTTAAAGCTAGATGATCTTTAAGGTTCTTTTGAACCCAAGGCATTTGATGATTCTTAATTATTCTAAAGAGTACCTATGAGAACATTAGAAATGCCACCCCAGGATATACTCAAGTTTCTGTTGGCAGCTGTCAAGAGTAGTTGCCTGAAGAGGACCATGGCAGGGAAAGCTTGCAGTGATGCTTACCCAGAATACTCAATCCAAGCAGCTGTGTCTCAGTGATTCATTGCCTTGAGTAGAAGTGTTGCCTTTGTACTTGACAGACACAAAGTTTGTTTTGCTTTTTTTTTTTTTTTTTTGCTTCCTTTGATCTTACACAGTAGCTCTTGAAGCCATGTAGACTTTTAGTAAGATAATGGACAAGTATCTGAGGAAATAGGTAACCAGATGGAACGTTTTACCAGCATTACTTACCTAGTCATCAGGTCATCAGAGGGCAATTTGCAAAGGCCCATGCATAAAAATTGCATTAATGGGTATTAATTTTCCAAGCAGTGTTCATGCTTTAGGCTCCGAGATAATCTATCTAAAATAAAGCTGCGTATTTATAAACAAAACAAAACCAACAAACCAAAAACTCAAACAAACCAAAACAAAAAAAGAACCCCAACAACGACAACAAAACCCAAGAAAAAAAAGCAGAGTGTGTTATGCTCTTTCTATATATCCTAATGAAGTGGATCCAAATTAATTTTCCTGCCCCTTTACTCTGCTCTCGTCAGACCCCACCTGGAGTACTGTGTGCAGTTCTGGAACCCTCAGCACAGGNGAGATAATCTATCTAAAATAAAGCTGCGTATTTATAAACAAAACAAAACCAACAAACCAAAAACTCAAACAAACCAAAACAAAAAAAGAACCCCAACAACGACAACAAAACCCAAGGAAAAAAAGCAGAGTGTGTTATGCTCTTTCTATATATCCTAATGAAGTGGATCCAAATTAATTTTCCTCAAGTTAGGAGAAAACCACAGATAAAATGTGATGTTTTGTCAGCTTCACTGGATTTAAAAGAAGTAGAAAATTAAGAATAGAAATTGAGAGTTTATGCCATGCTCTACAACTAAGGAGGATACACAAACTTTCAAAACCTCTGTTCTATAATGGTAATTATTATGAACAAGGTAGTGAATGTTACAGTCATTATTGTAATAAATTTTGGCCCATCACAGATCCTTTACTTGATGATGGAAATTGTAGCATGTTACTTAAAAATAGTTTTATGTTTTTAGTTGCTTATTTTTGTGTGTATTCGTTAAAGTTTTCATGGCAAAATTGTTCTTGCATCAGGCTTAAATTCTCATAAAGTCAGCCCCTGTATGATACTTAGATTTGTAGTCAGCTAAGGCCTTACATCCTTTTAAAGACAAGCTTGTTGAAATTATAAAAATCATGGACTCAAAATACCTTGCACATGGAGAGAAAGATTGTATGTGTTTTCAGAAGATTGCAACAACCAAGATTTGACATTGTTCACCCTGTGAATTGGCAGCATAATCATAGAACAGTTTGGGTTGGCAAGGGCCTTTAAGTGTCCTGTAGTCCAACCCATCTCCAGTGAACAGGGAGACTTCCAACTAGTTCAGGTTGCTCAGAGCCTCATTCAAATTGATGTTTCCAGGTATTGGTCAATCTGTGCCAGTGTTTTACCACCCTCACTAGTCTGAATCTACCCGTGCCAGTGTTTTACCACCCTCACTAGTCTGAATCTACCCTCTTTTAGTTTAAAACCTTGTCCTGTTGCAACAGGCCCTGCAAAAAAGACTGTCCCCATCTTTCATACAGGCTCCCTTTAAGTGTTGTCAGGGTGCTGCAATGTCTCCCTGAAGCCTTCTCTTTGCTAGGTCGAGCAACCCCAATTCTCACAGCCTTTCTGCTCTAGCCTGTTGATCATTTTTTGTGGCTGTAATTACAACACACTTCCAGTTTCTTCTAGTGGTGAGAGTTTGGGAAGACGAATGTTAGCAGTGTGATGGATTACAAATGAAGGTTCATGGAATGGTAATGATAGGATTGAGGCAAGAGAGCAACCCATCCTGTTCTCTTTCAGTCTTGCCTGGAGAAACATGAAATTTGAGTCTCAGTATGGCTGTGTATGTACAATTTTCCTGTTTATTCTTTTTGTGATGTTTTTATTCAGTACTTGATGTGAATTACCCATACAGTTGAAATAACCACTTCAGTTATTTATTCTATCAAACAGAATGTATCATTATACTTTAGGCTCTAATTACTCTGCGACATGATTGTTATGACTGAAGAAACACTTTCATTATAAGCTGTTGAGAGAAAGCAGGTTAAACTGAAATTTCACATCTCCTACTTGTAGCATAGGTAGCAAAAATTGTTGAGTCTTCAAAATGATACAGTACTCGTTTTTAGTTAAAGTCTTGCCTGCCAAAAGGAAGTGCTGCGAAGATAAGACGAGTGCACATATATTAGCACCTGGGCAGTCTGGTGCAAAGTTCTATTTACCAGAACTAAATTGATTTACTTTACTTGAGAACATAACAGTTTTTAATAGTCAACATAGTGTATGGGCTAATGTGGATGAAATCTAATATTCTTTGGCTAAAGCACTGAAAGCATAAGCAGTGTCGGTGGTGGAAGAGTGGAAAACTTTTCCACTCAGAAGGGTGGAAAGTTTGCATTTTAATACTCTGGCCTTGCCTACAGGCTAAAAGTGTAAACTGTCATGGATTAAAGGATAGCACAGTTTTCTGGATCATTGGTGAGGTGCCCAGTCCTGTGATGTTTAATTACCTGAATAATTTTTCTCTCGGGCAAGATACCATATTGAAACTGCTTTCAGTAGTGAGTCTCTTCCTTAAATAAAGGACACCAGTAAACAGTGGTAGGTAAGGAAATTTTAGATGCTGTTTTGAATGCAGCCAGTTGATACTCATTTATAAAACAAGTCTTTGGTTTCTTTAAAATGCTCTGTTGAAATTGGAAAGGTAAAAAGCTGTGAAAAAAAATCAACAGGATACCACAATTTCTGAAGAAGCCTGAATGGATGTGTATGAAAAAAAAAAAAGAGTTAGCAGCTAGTGAAAGATAAATCAGAAAAAGGTTATATACCTGTCTTCATTTAACCAGTTGTCCTATCACCCAATGACATACCACACCCTGGGAAGGAGAATCAGGAAAAGGAAAGGAGTTGAAATGGAAACAGGTGTAATGAATTAATAATTTTAAACCCTAATATTATTACTAATATAAAGTACACCAAGTTATAGTTGGCACCATCCTTGGAGATATTCAAGATCAGGCTTGGCATGGCTCGTCAGGGCAGCCTGATTGAATGGAGGATGCTCCTGCTTACTGCATGGGGGTTGGACTAGATGATCTTTGGAGGTCCCTTCCAGCCCAAACCATTCTATATGATTAATACAGTGTTTGTGAGCTGGCTGCACCCAGCAGTGAATGCTGGATGTCTGGCACTGTGAGCACTACAGCTCCAGTGAAAGTGTGACTGCCACAACAAACAGGAGAGCAGACTTTGAGAGTGAGGGCTGAGACCCTCGAGGGATGGTGACAATCAAGAGAGTAGAGCAGGCTTTCCAACTTACAGTGAATGTGATATGGAATGCTTGTCTTGGCCAGTTTCAGTCAGCTGCTCTGACTTTCACTCCTTCCAGCTTTAGCACCTGGCTAGCTTAAAACTGCTGAAGACCTCGATCACTCTGGAGACCCACATATCATGGCTGGCAAAAACAGAGCATCTTAGTGATTTTGTTCTCACTGAATTGGGTGCTGCAGTCTTCTAAAAATATGCAGATTCCCTGAATAGAAAATTGGTTCTATAATTCAAGGGTGGAGTCCTACATCTGGGGAGCAGTAACACTGACTAGGAGTCATCCTGCTGAAAAGCAGCTCCATGGAGAAAGACCTTGGAGTCTTAGTGGACAGTAAGTTGTCCGTGGGACAGCAGTGGGCCTTTGTGGCCAAGAGGGCTGATAGTATCCTGGGCTGCATCAAGACAAGTGTGTCCAGTAGATCTAGGGAGGTTCTGCCCCTCTATTCTGCCGTGGTGAGACCACACCTGGAATACTGTATCAAGTTTTTGGCTCACCAAGACAGACAGGGATCTACTGGAGAGAGTCCAACCGAGAGCTATGAGGATGAGTAGGGGACTGGAACATCTCTCCTGTGAAGAAAGACTGACAGAACTGGAGCTGTTTATTCTGGAGGAGAGAAGACTGAGAGGGGATCTTATTTTTGATGTCTATAAATATCTGAGGAGTAGATGTCAGGGTGAAAGTGACAGCCTCTTTTTGGTGGTGCTTAGTAGTAGTACAAGGAACAGTGGGCATAAGATGGAACACAGGAGGTTCCACCTCAGCATGAGGAGAAACTTCTTTACTGTGAGGATGACAGAGCACTAGAACAGGCTGCCCAAAGAAGTTGTGGAGTCTCCTCTGGAGACTTTTAAACCTCTCCCCATGATGTGTTCCTGCCCTAGGTGATCCTGCTTTGGCAGGGGGGCTGGACTAGATGATCTTTGAAGGTCTCTTCCAACCCCTAACATTCTGTGTTTCTATGATTCTATCCCAGCAAAGCCAGGAGAGTGCTTTAGAGCTCAGCCACTCAAATAACTGGTACAACTGGAGTTTCAAGCAAATGACACCAGACTGCAGTACTTTATTTGCATATTACTTGAGTTAATATCTGTTTTCTGGGGCACTGGGCTTTCTGCTCAAACTGCTTAATTTGGACCTAATTAGATAATCAGTATAAAATGAACAAGTTGGTTTCTGAGAGACTGATCCAGTTGCCAAAGGCAGTGGCTGATTTCAGTAGAGATTATATTAGAGCTATATTACTGTAGCCTTCAGTCATCGTTCTGATTCTTGCTGTACTAATCATTCTGCAGGCAGATTGTTCTGGCCCCAGTGAGACCACATCTGGATGCTGTGTTCAAGCTGAAGAAGCATGATGTGGTGATGCTGACTAGGTCATAAATTAAAATGGCACCATTGGAATCCACTTCTCTAAGGGTTTTGCCCACCTGAGAATTTAGACAAATGTTCTTAGTTATGCGCTGTGGAATCAGCTGTGGTTGGAGAGAGTTGCATGAAAGTTCATTGGCATGATCCCTCCCTGGAGGTGTTCAAGGCCAGGTTGGATGAGGTCTTGAGTGGCCTGTACTGGTGGGAGGTGTCCCTGCCTATGGCAGGGTTTTGGAGCTAGATGATTTTTGAGGTCCCTTCCACCCTTACCATTCTATGATTCTATCTCCCCCAGTGAGACCATGGTAATGTCTAATCTTACTAAATATTCACTGATGTTAAATGAGGGCTATGTTACACTCAGCTTTAGATTTTTTTAGATTTTTTTGTTTGTTTGTTTTAACTTAATGATCCCATTTGAATAATTGACTGTGAAATTTGTGAATTTGTTTCTGAACAAAATTTCTGAATATGGTTATATTTGTGTATTAATAGCACATGAAGAAATTTGTCTCTCCTGCCGTCTGATTGCCATATAAATATCAAACATCACAGCATATCACAGTATCACCAGGGCTGGAAGAGACCTCAAAGATCATCAAGTCCAACCCATTACCACAGACCTCAAGACCAGACCATGGCACCAGGTGCCACATCCAAACCTGCCTTGAACACCTCCAGGGATGGTGACTCCACCACCTCCCTGGGCAGCCCATTCCAGCAGTCAATGACTCTCTCAGGCAAGAACTTTCTCCTCACCTCCAGCCTAAACTTCCCCTGGCACAGCTTGAGACTGTGTCCTCTTGTTCTGCTGCTGCTTGCCTGAGAGCAGAAAGCAACCTGCCCATGGCTACAACCACCCTTCAGGTAGTTGTAGACAGCAAGAAGGTCTCCCCTGAGCCTCCTCTTCTCCAGGCTAACCAATCCCAGCTCCCTCAGCCTCTCTCCATAGGGCTGTGCTGGAGGTCTCTCCCCAGCCTCGTTGCCCTTCTCTGGACACGCTCAAGCACCTCAATGTCCTTCTTAAATTGAGGGGCCCAGAACTGGACACAGTACTCAAGGTGTGGCCTAAGCAGTGCAGAGTCCAGGGGGAGAATGAGCTCCCTGCTCCTGCTGGCCACACTATTGCTGATGCAGGCCAGGATGCCATTGGCCTTCTTGGCCACCTAGGCACACTGCTGGCTCAGCATAATCCTGGTTGAATGAATCTTTGTGTCATGTGGGCTTTTGGGTATAGAAGGAAACATTTTTGCTGTTATGTAGATGATTAGGAATTTCATTAAGTTTTCTGAAGAGTGAATTGTGCTCATGTTTTGTTGCTGTGCCAGCCGTTTTCAGAGTTTGGCTTCTGATTGTTTGGGTTCTGGCTTTTGTTGTTTGTTGGTTGGTTTTGTTGTCGTTGTTTAATGTTTTTGTGATGTCCAGGAGACAGCAGCCACTCTCATCTCAGTTCTTTGTGCCTCATAGTCTGTAAGTTTTGAAGAGACTGACCCTTCTGTAAGTTTGACCATCCTGGGTTTAACTTTTCTGTAGAGATTGGCACACAACTTCCTACTACTTTCTTTGAAGGATTCACAGTCTATTATGAGGAATTTTTTGTGGCTAAGGAAGTTCTAAATAGCAGATACTTAAACAGTTCCTGACACCAGTATTCAGTATAAGTTTCTCATATTCAGGGGAAAAAAAAAAAAAAAAAGAAGCTTTTTTTTTAAATCTTAACATGCTCAGTTAAAAATATCTGGAGAACTCTTTAATTAATATAAAGTGAGATCATTCCTACGAGGCTTCTTGCATCAGTTGCAGTAACTGTGAAATTCCAGCTCTGTTGCTTGGAATAGCTGCAAATCTTGGATATATCCCAGGAAAACCCACGCAAAGGGCAAGTGTGAGAAAAACAAGAAATAACATGGAAATTTCCAGCCAGCTTTTTTTTTTTTTTTTTTAACCTTCTGTCCTGAAGTGATTTTGAAATAATTCAATAGGGAAGTTACTTTTCTAAACCTTTACTTCCCTATTGCTCTTTGTCAGAAAAGTAAATTAAAAATAAATAAAAAAAAAACCCAACACAAAACTCAGAAGACCAAAAAATCTTCCATAAGGCATCCCAAAGAGGAGAAACAAGCAAAGTACTGGGTTTATGTTACACATTGGAAGGAAAGGTGGTTTTAAAATCTTACTTCTTTATATTTTGCTCCAATATATGCAAAATTTCTTAGTGTACAGTTTCAATTGTTGATATTTAGTTGTTTACATTTTGGGGAAAGTGTAAACATTTGAGAATGTTTAAATTGAGGCCTTTCCAGATTGATGAAAGTAAGAACTGGGGGAATGTAAAATGAAACTATTACAGTTTGAAAGGGGAAAGGAAAGGGAAATCAAAGCAAATACACACCAACATATATTCCCAAAAATTAATTCAGGCATGTAGTGCATTTGTATGTGTTAGCTGGTACATTATCTTTGGTTCTGCTGAAGAACTGAAATCTCTGAGTCATGTTTGTTCTTAATCTGCTTCTTATTTATAAGCCACAAAATTCAGGGAAAACAACACAGTTAGACAAGTTCTTGATACCTGTGGAATTCAGACACTATAAACACCTGTGGAATTCAGGCACTTGGAGAAAAAAAAGGACTTGGCACCATCAGGGATCAGTATCAACAGACACACATAAAGCTGTTCTGGAGAAAGTTTATGTGTTGTTTACATATTGTATTGTGTACCTGGTGTTCATGTTTGTGTCCAGTTCTGGGGCCCTCAATTTAAGAAGGACATTGAGGTGCTTGAGCGTGTCCAGAGAAGGGCAACGAGGCTGGGGAGAGGCCTCCAGCACAGCCCTATGGAGAGAGGCTGAGGGAGCTGGGATTGGTTAGCCTGGAGAAGAGGAGGCTCAGGGGAGACCTTCTTGCTGTCTACAGCTACCTGAAGGGTGGTTGTAGCCAGGAGGAGGTTACCTTCTTCTCTCAGGCAACCAGCACCAGAACAAGAGGACACAGTCTCAAGCTGTGCCAGGGGAAGTTTAGGCTGGAGGAGAGGAGAAAGTTCTTGCCTGAGAGAGTCATTGGCTGCTGGAATGGGCTGCCCAGGGAGGTGGTGGAGTCAGCGTCCCTGGAGGTGTTCAAGGCGGGTTTGGACATGGCACTTGGTGCCATGATCTATTCCTGAGGTCTGTGGTGATGGGTTGGACTTGATGATCTTTGAGGTCTCTTCCAGCCCTGTTGATACTGTGAGACTGTGATGTTTGCTTCTAATCCTTGACTTTCTGAAAGAGCTTTTTCAAGGATTCAGGAGACATAATGTTGTTATTGAAGATGCTGATACAGTATCAGACCTGGCTGTGTTTCAAAGTCAGTTCTTTTGACTGAGGTCTTGTGAATACATGCAAGACCATGAAAAAGGATGCTTACATGCAGTGAATTAGGTTTGCTTAGTAACTTCCAGATTAGAAGACAATTGTGTATTCTGGGTGTCCAGAAGGCTTTCAGAGGACTGGGTATAGTTGCTGCTCTTGTTGTGTCTTGGAAACTGCTGCCAGCCAGTTTTGGGCATGGTGTTGCCAAAGTGTGGTATGGTGGTAAGAAGCCAATCATAAAGCTGATTTGTCTTTGGTCAGAAGGTGTTTCACAGGTAAAAATGTCACAGCAGAATAATTATTCCCAATGTAACAATAGCCTCAGAGCCCTAAGGACAGTTGTCCCCTATCCTCTAATTAGTATTCATATTCCCAGTTTTCCTTAATAGAATTCAGATAGACAAGCTGAAGAGTGGCTTCAGGTTGTTAAAGCTAGTTGGGTGCATCAAGTGGAAGAGATGGCCTTTGGTGTCTCCTGAAATCTTCCTTACCAACCCAACAACATCACTTTCCCTTTGTCCACTACAGCTGACAAAATCTCTCTCATTCCTGAGGCTTTGGCCAGGCTGGTTTATTGGCTTGATGAAGATACAGTCTAGATTTTTGGGGTTTAAATGAAGAATTTCTGCAGATCCCAGTGACAGCTGTTAGTGTCCCCTGGCCTTCAGTTCTGTGCATAAACCTGAGTGTCATCAACACTCTCAGCTCACAGCATTTTCTTCTGAAGAATATACTTAATATATATATATAGAGAGAACTTCTTTTGGCTTCCCATAGTACCCACTCCCAGGAAATGTTCCTGGAGTTTGTGACCAATTCCTTGAGTAGCTTAGACTCTCAGCTCTTCTCAGAAGATACTTGTCAGCTTCTGGGAGTGTAGTTAAGTCTACAACATCTCATGGTTAGTAGCAAAACATTGATTTATGCTGTTGTGTAATGTATTGTAACACTTTTCATTTTCTTTCTCTGTCATTGCTATTTCCCAGAATTCAGCATCCCTGTTGTCCTGTGATTCTGAAAGAAAATCAGTCCTTAGTTAAACTCTCTTGTCAAATCTTATTAATTCTCTGGATGAAAAGTAGAGCTGGAATATCTTCTGAAAAGCTAACATGGGCAGAGCTTGCATTGATGAAAATAATATCGTATACTTGTCCCTTTGAGTGTTAAGAAGATGCAGAAGTAATTAGGATGGGTTTGTGCAACCACTGTTTTTTTTTTCTGTGTGAAGGACAGCTGTACAACTTTGTGTCCAGAAAAGACCCTTTATAGTGGTAACTATGACAGGAGAGGCTGAAGGAAAAATCAGGAAAATAACTGGTTGCTATTTTCAGTAGATCTGTGGTATGAGATGAAATACTGATGAAACCATACAAGCAGTAGGTGGAGATTGATGTGTCCCTCGAAGCTTTATCATTAAGAATGATAAAATCATTATAACAAGATACTTTCTGACTGTTGTTTTGTTGCATCAGTAGTGTTTTGGCAGCTCACACCATTCTAGAGAGGTAAAATAGGGGCAAACCCCTAAAATAATAAAATCCACAATCAAGTTACACAATATAAGTTTGGTGTTTTAATGAAATGGTCATTGAAAAATAGCCAGTAGTTTGATTCCAGGTCTTTTCATCTCTACATTGCTTATTTCAAAGGAAAATATCCCCATGCCTGAAAGGGGGAGCAGAAGGCAGTGATGAACTGTGGTGGAGATGGCTGCTTTGTGAGTGTGCTTCATATGTTAGCACAATCAGCGATGCAAACATGAGAAGAACGTTTTCACATTTCTTAAGTCAGGCTTGGTGTTAAGTCTCCTTTCATTTTTGTGACAGTAGAAAAAGAACAGGATAGTGAGGCTTTATTCATAGTTGTCTTTCAGCTTAATGAATGTGTTCAAGTAGTTGAAACTGACTTAAAGGAAAATAGTTGCAATTATCTTTTATTTCAGCTCCTGTTGGGCCTTTTACTCTTAGATTCTTTCCCCAAATGGTGGAAGCCGCTGTGTTGAGGGACTTCTTAGCAAAGTGTGGAAGCACAGCTTCTACAAGTAGAAACTCCCTGCCCTGGTTTTCATAATCTTTTATCTATATTATTACTTTGCCCTGACTTGTTTGTGGAAAAGAGGCAAGTTTCTGCATAGCTTTCATCTGCACAGTCTGACTCAGCACTGTTCACCTGGAGGGGAGGCGATAGTTTGGCTTTGTTCTTGTTTTACAGACAGATGCTCTTGTCAAATGATAAAGAACCCATATGGGCTCTCAGTGAAAAGTTGTTATGGTTTCAATGGGAATTTTAGTAGGTGTTTTTCAACAGAATGCAGGACTGTTGCTCTTGGAAAGTTCGTTTTGATTGACTGGGTTACGAATTTTGGCTGAATGGGTTGCAAAATACTCTGAAAGTGCATTGGGAGAAATTTGGTTGCAGCTAAAGGCAGGAATGGTAGCCACAAGTAATGATTCTTTGTACCTCTGGGAGGCATGAGAAAAGTTGCAGAATACTTTTCATTAATTCTAATTGGCCTTTTATTGTAAATGGGTTTGTATGTTTCATCTCTGTTAGTAATACTTTGTCCAACTATTAGGCCTTGGTAAGTCTTTTGAAGGATGTGTCCTGTGGGGCCCTTGTGAATCATGTGGCTAAATAAATGTGTCTACACAGTTCTTTTGATCTAAGCCCATACAATTCAGAGAACAGTGAAGGCATTCAATTTACTGCACTTACATAGGTCATTTGGACATGTTTTGAGCATACCCAGAATTTCTTTCCCTGGTTGCATTATTCCTAAACATGCATACTGTGCATAACACATGCACACAATTCCAACACAGATTCATAGACTCATTCTGGTTAGAAGAGTCTTTGAGAGGTTTCCAGTCCATTCTCCTGCCCGAAGAAGTGTCTCTTATAAGGTCACAAAATTATCCAGGTTGGAAAAAGACCTTCGAGGTCATCAAGTCCAACCTATCACCTAACACCTTCTAATTAAGTAAACCATGGCACTAAGTGCCTCATCCAGCCTCCTTATAAGCACCTCCAGGGATGGTGACTCCACCACCTCCCCGGTGGCCCATTCCAATGCCAATCACTCTTGCTGTGAAGAACTTCCTAACATCCAGCCCTAGTGCAGCTTGAGGCTGTGTCCTCTTGTTCTGTCACTGGGTGCCTGGGAGAAGAGACCAACCCTCACCTGGCTACAACCTCCTTTCAGTAGTTGTTGAGAGCAATATGGTCCCCTCTGAGCCTTCTCTTCTCCAGGTTAAACAACTCCAGCTTGGTCAGATCAAGCAATGTAAGGTTTTGTTTAGTTGTGTCTTGAAAAGCTTCAAGGACAGAGATGTCACTTTGTTTCAGGGCTTTTGTTCCAATGCTTGATTATTCTCATAGTGTGTTTTTATTCCTTATCTAGTAGATATTTATAACTTCCGTGGTTGCAGTTGACTTTGTTTTCTCCCAATGCACCTTGGTGAAAAGCCTACCTTCACCATTTTAGTAATTTACCTTTAGATATTGGAAGTTTCCCATTAGGAGGTCCAGAGCTTTCTCCAGGCTGAACAGTCCCAGTGTCTTCAGCCTCTTATCACAGGGTATGTGCTCCATATGCCACATACCTTTGTGGCTATTCACTGAACTTGTTCCAGTTGACCAATACATCATACTGGGGATCCAAAGGTAGACCCCATAGTCCAGATACCCAAGTACAGGATCATGCAGAACAATTGCTTCCCACAGTCCAGTACCAAAGCCTAGGATGCTGTTAGTGCTCACTGCTGCCAGATGGGCTGCTGATTCATCTCTTGCCTTTGGTTGTCTAGCACCCCTAGGTCGTTTTCAGCAGAGTTACTCATCAGTAAGTAGTCTTCAAGCTGTGCTCTCACGATGTTTCTGTCAGCCCTAAGTCATTCTGAATGGCAACCCTACACTCCAGTGTATCAGCTGCACCCTTAAGTCTGGTTTTGTTTACAGTCTGAATGTTCTATACAGTCTGTCAAGTGACTGATAAATATATGAAACCAGACAGGGCCCCTAACCTACCCACTTATAACCAGTTATGGGCAGATTGTGAACCATTAGCAGCTGCTGTTTGAGCCAAATGTCAGAGTTAAGGTTTTTATCATCCAGTACTCTGCCCATCTATGATGTAACTTAGGTGCATGAGGAGACATTGTTGAGTCTTGCTAAAATCAAGTTGGATGGTACCACCGAGATCCTTTCATTCACAATCCCATAATTTTATGCTAGATGGCCATCATACTGGTCAGGTGTCGTGAGTTTAACCTTGGTAGATCCATGCTGTTGGCTCCCACTCACCACCTTCATGTGCCCAGAAATGACATCCATGTGGGTGTATGTCTGTACATACTGTGGGAGTAGATTATCGAGCAGTGAAAATAAGATACACTGCGATGCTTGCTTTCCCAGTGACCTTCAGACTTGGTAACCCATGCATAATTCCTTTCCTGCTCT
Source organism: Eubucco bourcierii (assembly GCA_013396675.1). Taxonomy (NCBI): domain Eukaryota; kingdom Metazoa; phylum Chordata; class Aves; order Piciformes; family Ramphastidae; genus Eubucco; species Eubucco bourcierii. Next base: position 16,894 of record VWZE01016936.1, read on the forward strand.
TCTTTTCTGGATACCCAGTTGCTGTCTGTTTGCAGGTGGTCATCTGCATGCTGGTCACAAGATGGAGTACCTGCATCTTGGGAATGTGGTGGTGAATGAGTTGGGAATTCATGTGACCTGAGGGAATAAACTTGTTAGGAGCAGGATGTTACTGCTAGAGTGATTCTTGCTCCCCTTGTGAAGAATTTGTAAGAAAGGAAGGTGGCCTCAAAAGTGACAGTAAGTCTCATAATTATACTGGTTTGATCATCGCATTGGTGATCTGCTTATAGCCAGTGGGCTTTGTCTTAGATTCTCTTTTGTATTTCTCTAGAGTCATAATCTCATCATTACCTTGATAAGAACAAGAAACACATGTGCAGGTGTCAGTGAAGAGGGTATGTGGAAAGTCTTCATTTGCCTTCTAATACGCTTTTAAAACTTCTGGGTTTTTTTTTTTTTTTTTGGTGGTTGTTTGTTTGTGGGGTGTTTTTTGTGGTTGTTATTGTTGCTGATGTACAGTCCCAAGCACAACTCCAGGCTGGGTGGTGAATGGCTGAGAGCAGCCCTGAGGAAAAGGACCTGGGGGTCTGGGCTCATCAAAAGCTCAACATGAGCCTGCAGTGTGTGCATGCAGCCCAGAGAGCAACTGTGTGCTGGGCTGCATCAAAAGAAGTGTGGCCAGAAGGGCAAGGGAGAGGATTCTGCCCCTTTGCTCTACNGATAGTAGCCTTCTAATATCTGAAGGGAGCCTACGGAAGGCTGGGGAGGAACTATTGACAAGGTCTTGCAATGACAGGACAAGGGGCAATGGGTTTGAACTGTCAGACAGGAGATTGAAAATGGATGCTAGGAGGAAGTTGTTTGCAGTGAGGGTGGTGAGACACTGGCACAGGTTGCCCAGGGAGGTTGTGGCTGCTCCCTCCCTGGAGGTGTTCAAGGCCAGGAGGCCGTGAGTGACCTGTGCTAGTGGGAGGTGTCCCTGCCTATGGCAGGGGCTTGGAACTGGATGATCCTTGAGGTCTCTTCCAACCTTACCATTCTATGATTCTATGATTCAAAGCTTCTCAGGTCACGTGGTGGGTTTTTTCCTTCTAATGACCAATTTGGTATTCCCTTACAACTCACAATTTTCAGGTGTTCTTTGGATGACACCAGCAACCCTCAAATGCATTGAGACCCACAGGAAAACTGTCTTGCTTGATTTGTGCATAAAAAGCAAACAAATTTAAGTTCATGATGGCTTAATGGGGAATTTAGCATTTCTTTGATTTTACCATTGTCATCATGAACCCTACTGGTTCAGGCATTGAATTTTCCAGCTTTTCCTGTTACTGATGAACAATGATTACTCTGCATAATTCATCATGTATCAAAGTAATTTTGTCATGTGATAATAGTTGTCCTAAGTTTCATGCTGTACAGAACTATATATTCTAGGTATTTTATTCATTACATTGTTATTTAGGATCTGGGAAAAATTGAGGATAAGGTTATAGATATTTTTATATGAAGGCCATTTATAGTTTAGAAGTATTCTAGTAACAATCCTGTCAGCAGTGAATTAATGAGAAATAGAGCTTTCATAGTATGTTTTGAATGGCATGTATAATTAACTCATGGTTTTAATGCTTCCAGTATTGTTTAATCATAGAATGGTTTGGGTTGGAAGGGACCTTAAAGATCATGTAGTTCAAACTGCCATGCCATGGGCAGATACACTGCACTAGACCAGGTCACTCAAGGTATCAGCCAGCTTGGTTTTGAACAAGTACAGGGAGGGGAATCCATGACCTTCATGGGCAACCTGTTTCAGTGTCTCACCACCCTTGCTGCAAAGAATTCTTTCTAATATCCTGTCTAAATCTGTCCTTCTCAAGCTTCAATCCATTGCCTCTCATCCTATTATAAGAAACCCTTATAAAAAGTCCCTTCCCAGCTTTCTTGTCATCCCCCTTCAGACATGGAAGGCTGCTCTAAGGTCTCCCTGGTACTTCCTTTTTCTCCAGGCTGTACAGCCCCAACTCTCACAGCCTATCCCCATAGTGGGGGTGCTCCACCCTTCTGATCATCTTTGTGGCCCTCCTCTGGACCTGCTCCAGCACTTCCATGTCCTTCTTATGCTGGGGACATCAGAACTCCGGGTAGGGTCTCTTAGAGCAGAGCGGAGGGGGAGAATCACTTCCCTCATCCTGCTGGTCACACTTCTTTTGATACATCCCAGGACATGGTTGTCTCCTGGGCTTCAGGTGCACACTGCTGGCTCCCATTGAGTTTTTGGCCAGCTGACACCCCCAAATCCTTCTCCTTGAGAGTACTCTTGAGCCACTCTTGGTCCAGCCTGTATTTGTGCTAGGGATTGCTCCAAATTAGTTGCAGTAAGACTTCATTCAGTACCTTAGGAAAAAAAATGTAATAGACTGTGAATCCCTGTTGGCATTTTAACTCAATCTTAAATGTACTCCAAAATCACAGTGCTGATTTCTAAAGTGAGGCTGAAAAAAATGCATGTAGGGGAATATATCAGATGCTGGTTTAGTAAACTAATCACCACAATAGAGATATTAACATGCAGCTATGACATTGGTAGAATATTGCATTTGAAGGTGGCCAAATGATAAAAGGCATTTCACAATCAGCCAGCTTTGTACATTAGCCTGTGAGAAGTAATCAGGGCTTTGGCTAGAGAGCAATTAAATGATTTCATCATCACTCATGCATTGCAGCAATAATACTGGCACACACAAACATGAATGCTGCTATTGCAGTGTCTGCCTGAAGCAAAACGGTGTTCTTCGGTGGGCTTGCTTCTATAAGTAAGACCACCCTAGTAAGTAAGATGGAATGAACAGAAGAGGATTTAAAGATGTTATTGTTGTCACACCAACTTTAAATAGATGATAAATGTATGAAAATATTATTCTGCATATGTCTTTTTGTCATATTGATTTGGGGTTTTATTAAGGTGTGGATTCAATTCCAGCTTACGCTCCGTATAGAAACTCCTCTTGCAGAGTCAGTTGAAGAAGTTGCCTATCGTTTGCTGTTTTAAGTCTTCTCTTCTGAATTTCAGCAATCTTTAAGTAATGTTTGAAATTATTTGTATTTGCTTGGGAGCCTTGTGCTTTGAAGCTATTGAGCAGATTTTAATCTTTATGGTAGCTAGAATTTCTTAAGAGACCGTGTTTTTGTAATAATGGTTTCTGATCTCATGGCCTGACTTTTCGTAGCAGTTTTTGTAATGGGGTCTGGTATGACTAAAGTTCATGAAAATTAATCTATCATTAGCTGAAACCAAGAGATACACTTAAATTATGACAAGGATTGAAGTGAAGACTAGCTCCTCATTAGAGATATTCTTGTGATGGCTGCCTAAGAAATTCATAACAGCCTAAAGTAAGCAAGTCACAAAGGTAGTACCAGCTCACATGAAACTGTAAATAAAAATCGTGTTTAGGGGAAACTGAGGCAAGAACTTAGAGTTTGGACTGGACATAGTGGTGCTATGGGACATACACAGCATACTTCTGGCCAACAAAGCTTTCCTTCTGCTTGCAATAGTGTCTTCGTAATATGTTAGGCAGGTTTGGTGAGGGGAGATGAATAAAATATCCCCTTTGTTTAAAATTATATATTCTGGATTGTGTTTGGGTACAGGCACAGGCTTCAGTGTGCAATTGGTAAGCAAGTATTGAGCAAGATACTGCTATTGCAGGAGTGTTAGGATTTGAAATGAAGAAAAAAGTAATTACTACCAAAGGTATTAGGTAATCACATTGCTGCTATGTTGTGATACCATTCTATTATCAGCTTCTGCGTGTCCTAGTCCCACTGGGCCTGGGCATCTGTGTGCATCTTGGGCAGGAGTGATGGTCTCTTTCTTCAGTGATGTGTTGTACAGAGAGAGTTGCAGTTTTCCTGCATGCTGTTGTTTTCATCACTTACAGGATCAAATGGATGAACAGAATTAAATCAATGGACTCAGAGTGGGGAATAAAGTCCACCACTGCAGTGAACCCTACCTGCCTGAAAGCTAGCATCTTTCATTCCCTCCCCCCCCCCACCCCCACCTTTCCAGGATATTGCTGATTTTGTCATTCTGTTTTGTTTGGGGGTTTGATTATTTGATCTTTTTAAAAAGTCAATTACCAGTATATGAACAGAGCCCCACTCTGCTCCTTCTTACCCTGCAGTGATCCAGTACACCATCTAGAAATGTGGATTGAAATATCCTCAGACAAAAGGAGCTGCCTGTGTAGTTTGGGGGCTGGTCTTCCATGGCAAGAGCCATGCCACTCATGCAGTCTCTGACATAACAGTGGTCAGATTCCTGCTTTCTGTCTTGCATGTAGCTAGTTTTTCTACTCCCTTCTGGTTCTTCCAAAGCCGTGCTCTTCTGATGTATAGGGACACTCTTAACTTTCAGCTTAGATTTGTACATGGACAGCATGTGTTTTCTTCCAACACTCATTTGGCTTAGCTTTACTTAGGCTTGATGTGTTATGAGCTTTTAGCCTTATCTCTGTATAATAGACTCCTGTTGCTGGCATCATTCTTGCATCTGTTCTAGTAAAAAATTCATGTTGTTAAATACAGCTGACCAGAACTGTTACCTTATATTTAGCTGGGGCTGTACTGGTGGCTTCTATGATGATGTTAATTCTTCCCTGCCTTGACTGGAAATATCCCTTTATGATAACAGCATAGGTCTTTTTCAATTTTCCCCTGCCAGATCACAATGGTGACTCATAGTTGTCCTGTGATCGTCAGTCTGATCTTTCTCCTCAGTATCTTCTAAAACGATCCCTGGTTTCCCACATCCTGTGTGAGTATGCTGATCACAAGTGTATTACCTAATGGCATGGGTGAACTGCTCCTTTGGCTATTTAAAGGAAGGCAGAGGGGTGGTATTGCAGTGGTTTGCACTCTGTCTTGTGATAAGCCTGAGTCTCTTGGTTAGCATTTTCCATTTCTGAGAAAGTCTGCTGAATGGCAGAGAAATAACCTCCTTGTGTACTGATGGGGTTCTGGTGGAAAATCATGTGAATTTGCTTGGACATGTCATTGTGGCTGGAGTGTTGACTGTATGACTGAAGGCAAAAATTGAAGTTCATGAAGCACTTGTAAAATAAGAAAGGAGGCATCTGTTGTGATTACAAACCCCAGCATGACTGTTGTAGCTGAGAATGACTTTTCAGAAGGGCAGCTCCGCACTGAAGTTTCTAATGTCTGTCCAAGCTTCTTATGTGGGCTGTAAGTAATCCTTTATGTGTTGCCCTTAAATTCTCTCCACCTTGGATCTGTACCTGTGATATGGGAGAAGGGTATCTCCCACTTTTGTGGTTTATATATGTATCTTGCAAGACCTTTAGGAAGAGAGCATCTCTGTCTTTGCATACTGTTTGGAATAAGACCTCCTGCTTGATTGAAAGCCATCGACCCTGTCACAAACTTAATGATAGTATATGAAAAAATTTCTTTTAAAAACATGAAGTTAACAACTGAAGTAAAATACTTTGTCCCCATACTTTACAAGTTCAACTTGTTCCAGAACAAGATACTCTTGTGATGAGTTCTCTGAATATTACTTTTCGTATTCTCTGAATCCTACTTTTAATCAGATAGTGGATCTGAGGTGTATTTTGATAATCATCTTTGAAGGTGGATACACTGCTCATCTCCTTGTTGAAATGTGGTTTCTTACTTAATTATTTTTACATAGTGCTAGATTTTGTTACCTTTTCTATGTGTACACTGAGCTTGATGTGAGCTGCATCAGAAAACTACACTAAAGAAATGAGTTTCTGACTGTCACATTCTTCTGTCTTCCTTTTAACATGAAATAAATAGTCTGGTTTTGGTTGGTTTTTTTTTTTTTTATTATGAAAGAAAGGGGAATGATTGTCTTATTCCCATTCTTATGTTCAAGTAGAAAATTTTCCATGGGTCTGTCACTGCTCTCTTCAGTAGGAATTCAGTAATGACTATTTCTGTACTGTCTTTGTACATAGCCTGGTTAAAAAAAAGGCTGGGAAAGAAAGATTAGTACATGAAATGTAAGGTTTAGATAAAATGAGGTAACATTTGAGTATGAGGCATGAGTACTTGAATGCATATTTGAAAAAGCACATAATTGTATCAGAGTGATGTAAAGGCTTAAGTGGTTTCTCATGCAGATTTCAGTAGCTGCTGTTACTCATTAATTATTTAAAATTCCAAGTGAAACAACTCACAGCTATGACTGTAACCTGCTGAGCCTCTGACCTAACAACAAGATCCCAAAATACCTGGGCTAAAATCTCATTTGAAAAAAGAGATACACTTGTTTATTCTTTAGATATAATAGTTTTGCCTTCTGTCTTCAGAAGGGAAAGTAAACCATTGTGTCCTTGCCAGGGAAAAACCCCAAACTGCTGTCATAGTATCTGTGTTTCCAGATAACCCTTAATGAGTGCAGAGAAGTTGCTTCTCTACAGCTTTGTAAATCACTTTGTTCTTAAAATTATTTATTGATTCAGGAGCAGAGGGATTTATAAATTCTCACTTAAGCTTCGTGAGGTGTCGCTTGAACAGCAGATTGGATTCCACTCAAACTGCATTGCCCATTTGCGTTTGTGCCAGTGGACTGCTGCTAATGGTGAGCTGTTAGGAGGCTGTCATGTGAACGTTGAACTTTGTCACATGTCTTATGCACACTTACAAACAGAAATATTGAGGGCAAAGTCCTCATCACATTACTTTTAAATTGCTTTCAGAGCGTAACGTCATGCATGAACTCCTCAGGAAACCAAGCTAGTAGAAGACAAGACAAAAAGAAGCCTATGGCAGGGGGTTGGAACTAGATGATCCTTGAGGTCCCTTCCAACCTTACCATTCTATGATTCCATTCTATGATTCTATGAAACAAGAGATATATACATAGAGTTAAGGATGTGGGTTTTTTATGTCAGAAAACAAAGATGAGGTATTGTGCCTCTCCAACAGTGTGTTTCTGGGAAAAGAGGGACAAGACTTTACAGCTATAGTTGAGCCAAGAGGGAGTCAGCTTTGGAGCATGGTGAAAATCAGACACTTTTGTAATATCAGTGTTTATGCCAAGTGTACCAGAGGAGTGTTTACAGGAAACTCATCCTGTGGTTGATATGTTTACATTACAGATGGATTCTATATGGAGCAAGAACAGAGGGAGAGAAAGTTTGGGCAGAGAAAGAGCTTTTTTTTTTTTTTTTAATGGAGTTATTTAATTAGGAAGGCTATAGTGGTTCAGTGTTTTCTCACAGCAAAGTTAACGGTGTCTGGAGACAGTGAATCATCTTCTTGTCTCATCTGTTAGTCTGTTGAATATGAGGAGATAAGAGCCAGCATACAGTGCCTTTGATTCATGTGCCTTGAGAGCTGCAGGTGTGCGTTTTGTGCTCAGTCTCTACAGTCTGCTAATGAAATGCTGATCATCAAAGTGGCTGTGTTCACTGAGAAACTGAGGTGACCTACCTCACTTTAAAAGGAAGAATATACCGTTCAGCATTTGGAGAGGACTTGTTTTTCTAAGCAGAGAACAAGAAAAAAATGTGAGTCTTCAAGTCTTGTTTTTATTCTCATGGTACTTTTTCATTTTTATGTGAAAACGGATGTTAGGTCTTGTCTGATTTCAGAGTACTTTAATCTCAAAACCTGCAAATCTCCAAGTAATGAAACTTGTCAGGAGCATTTCTTGATTGTTCAATTTTATTTTTTATTTTTTTCTTTCCTGGTACTGTAAGATTATTAGTTTGGCCTGGAGTTCCCTGATTGGAATTTCATTACCTTTTCTTTCTCCTGGTTAATAGTGCACTTGTTATATATTCTTGTGTGATGGTTTTTCTTCTTAAAAAAAACATTTATAACATTTAGGACAAGTGTGTTCTTTTTTAGTTTTTGACTCTTTGAGCCCAAGAGGTGGAGCCCACAGCTGTGGAGGAGTACTGATGAAGGAAATATGGTACTTTAGGGCAAATGATAGTGGAAAGTAATGGTGTTAGAAGTCTAGTGAAAGTCTTAACAATATATAGAATGAGGTTATGATATGTCTATGTTTTTATCAATTCTCTCTACATCTTTGGCTTTTTTTTTCACTAGAGAATTTATTTTATTGCAGTTTCAAATTATTTTGTATCTAGAGCACACAGGTTCTGGATAAAAAAATACGGATGATTACATGTCTGATTCTTTTCAGAGATTTGGGAAAAACTCATCCTTGTCCCTAAGTTTTGTATGCCATGGAGACCTAAACAGTCCTCAATTAAAAAAAAATTAAAAAATTAGCATGTTCTGTTGTGTTGTTGTATGTAAAAGGCAGTGTGTAACTAATTAAATGAACCTGGGGATATCAGCAACTGAGATAAAGCTAGACAAATCAGTCTTAACTTCATAGCAGAGTAACTTTGCCTTCTTGATATAGGTTCAAGGGGATGTGTATGTTAGATGTACAGATGGCTCTCTGTTCTCTAGACTGGGAATAGCTGTGAGACACAAGTACCTCAGCAAAGGCATGTAGGACATACAAGAAAATCCACATTTTGCCAAGCCCTTGAGGTGTAGGTGTGTGGTAGAAGTGTAGCAGGCAGAAGAAACGGTTGGGTCAGGTGCTTGGATGTGCTGGGGGCATCTGTACCTTGCCTGAGGTCTTTGGGATGTTCTCCCATCAAATGCACTGGCATCTCTTTTAAAGTGGAGGTAATTAAGGAACTTTCCTTAGGAACCTGCAGGTGGATTGACATAAAGTTCTCAAGGATCCACAAATCTTAGTGGTTTGAAGACAAATATGTGGCTCGTGCTATTTTAATCTGGTCACTGACAATTTGCTTTTATATAATGGAGCGCAGATGTCATAGAATCATAGAACAGTAAGGTTGGAAGGGACCTCAGGTCATCTAGTTCTAATCCCCTGCCATAGGCAGGGACACCTCCCACTAGTACAGGTCACTCACGGCCTCCTCCAACCTGGCCTTGAACAACTCCAGGGAGGGAGCAGCCACAACCTCCCTGGGCAACCTGT
>VWZE01016936.1:25946-42087 GCA_013396675.1 Eubucco bourcierii
TTTTCTCCAGGCTGCAGAGCCCCAACTCTCTCAGTCTGTCCTCATAGCAGAGCTGCTGCAGCCCTCTTAACATCTTCGTGGCCTCCCCTGGACCCGCTCCAACCGTTCAGTGTCTTTCTATATCAGCGTAAGGTGTTTTCTGTTCATGAAGGAGAGCAACAGAAAAGCCCTGCTGATAAATTTATTTTTAAATGGCATCTTTTTCTTAATGGGTGGAATGAAGCTGATGGTGTTCCAGCAGAGTGGAGTGGGTTGGTGAAAAAATGAGAAGAGAAACGCAAGCTACAGCAAATAAATATGTGACTTAGCCATTTCATTATAATTATTTTTACAGACTGTTGCCTATAATCAAGTTTTGACTATCCTTAGCTGTGCTGAAGTGAAATTCCTGAAAATTAGATGCTCAGAGGACTGTTTAAGTCTGCATGGCATACAAAAAAATAATATGCAATATCCTTCTTGCTGGTCATAGTTAGAGGAAAATTGTAATCAAAGCAGTCAGAATATACTTTACACCTCAGGTCATGCCTGCTGTGCTTACCCTGTGAAATTTTAGGAAATAGCTTCCAACAGTGTTCTTTCTCAGGGTATGTTCAGTCTAACTGTTGCAGCCTCTCTCCTGTGTCATACTGTTTGCAGAAAATTGTAGTGAAAATTGAATAATTTTAATGCCCTTTGCGATGATATATGAAGTGTGTGTAAAATACTGAGGAACTGTGCTAGCACTGGAGAAGGCTTTCTTAGGTAAACAGTGGTTCATAACTTGTTTCATCTCTCAGAAGTGTTGTTTTCTAGGTCTGGGACCCCTGCTTAGGCAAGTGCAGTTGTTTATAAACACAGAAATTACCATGATGTCTAGATAGGCCAGGAAGGGCTCTGGTATGTGAGCCACTGTACAAGTGTGATTAACTGACCTGTCAGTCCTGAACTCTTAGTGAGTTCTCTGATTTAAATGCTGTGGTCACCACTGAAATCTTGGTTTTGATCGTTGGTGGTGGAAATGTGTCTGGAATAAAGCATTTTTCTTTCAGGAAGGGTTTCTCAGAGAAATATCATTGCGAAAGTCAAAAGTGAGACAAGGTTTGATCTAATAAAGATTGCACATTTTCAGGGGTAATGAAAAATTAAATCTGTGTTAAGTAACAATGAAACTTGTAAGGGATTTAAGGCACTGTATTTTATGAAATACATGAACACTTGGATTAAGAGAGCAGGATTCTCAGGAAGAAGCTTGCCATGAGGCAGGTTACTTTTGTTACGTGGTTGCTCACATTTGTCTTTGAAGCATGTGCCTGTGGTTGCTGATGGTATTAGCTGCAGGTCACTCACCTGTGCCTGCTGGAGGTTTTCTTTCTTGGAGCAGTGGAATACTAGGTTACCATGATGAGGGAATTCTGAAGAAACAGATGAGGCATGCCCAAGTGTCTGCATCTGTTTTGAAAGAAGACCGAAGCGGAGAGCTTTCTGCCAAAGGTGCAGATCATACCTTAAAAAAAAACCTGCACAAAGATTTCCAGTGCTTAATAATGTGTCAGCTTGCTTCCCAGGAAGCTGTGTAACCTGACTTGACACTACAAAACCAAAACCAAACCAAACCAAAAACCCACCCAACCAAAAGCAAACAGACAAAACCCAAAAATGTTTTGCCTGTTATTTTCCTGGGTTAAGTTTGTAATGAAGAGTTTATGCTAGAGTGCAACTGAAATTAGAGAGAACATGTGCACTTAAAGTCATTACACTTTTGTGTAATAACATCTGTGTGTAGTAGTAAAATGCTGTGTTTTCTTGGATAAGAATAGTCATTAATGTAGCAAGAATTTTAAGTAAATTTGTGCCATATTTTTCTATTGAATGGTTACCTTTCTCTTGCATGAGTAAGGTGAGGATCACCTGCTGAATGTATCTAGAGCCTTGTAGCTCTGCACTATCACCCAACAACGTGGGTCTGTGGTGAATACCTGTTCCTAGGCAAGGTAATAATTATGTTCTGATACTTGTAAATATGTAAGGACTTGCATACCTTTATTATTATGTGTAGTTCTGTTGAGTCACAGTTGTGTGGGAAGAGGTAAGGCTGAACCCTTATTTTACATAACTATTTTACACCTCAAGGATCGTATTTAACAATCCATTTGCAGCATCCTGTGATTTACATTTGGTAGTTTATGTATATTATATTAAGAAACCATTGTTGTTCAATAAAGATGCTCCTGGTGCACTGGCTGATAGCCTCTTGCAACTTCTGAATGTCAATTGATGATCTGTTACTGTAAACCAGCTCCTGAGCTCAAGTTTGTAATTTATATTTGGCATATACAAAACTTCCAATGTTTTGTGAGATACTACAGGGTAAGGACAATCTTGAGAGTACCATGATTACAAGGAGTGAACTTCTCTCAAGCTCCCATGAGTAAGAAAATACTGTTTTTCAGCTGAAACAGCATAACCTGCAGAAAGTGGTATCATTGAAGTTCTTGGCATTATCAAAACAGTTCAGAGAAGCATTTTTCTGCCTTTCATTGAAAAATCTAAGTGATGATTTAAACTTCTGTGTGGGACAGAATGGGAAGACAGTAAGGTCTTTGAGGAGATTTTATAATAGCCTTGAAGTATCTGAAGGGGGCATACAGGAAGGCTGGGGAGGGACTATTGAGAAGGTCTTGCAATGACAGGACAAGGGGCAATGGGTTTGAAGTGGCAGAGGGGAGATTGAAACTGGATGTTAGGAAGAAGTTCTTTGCAGTGAGGGTGGTGAGACACTGGCACAGGTTGCCCAGGGAGGTTGTGACTGCTCCCTCTCTGGAGGTGTTCAAGGCCAGGTTGGAGGAGGCCGTGAGTGACCTGTACTAGTGGGAGGTGTCCCTGCCTATGGCAGGGGCTTGGAACTGGATGATCCTTGAGGTCTCTTCCAACCTTACCATTCTATGATTAGAGACTTTTTTGTTAATTAGAAATAATTCTTGGCAGCAGAGATGTTTCAGCTTGGTAGTTGGTTGTAGTATAGGGCTGGGGTGGCTGGGTGATAGCTGGCAATGTCTGCAGCAGCAGGTCACAGCTTCCTGCCATAAGTCTCTCATTTCACAAAAAAAGAGCTGTTGGACAGCTGCAGTGTTTCCAGCTTATAGTCCTACTAAACCAGTTTGCTTGCATAGCCTGTTTTTCACTCAGCCTCTCAGATAGTGCTCGTATGCTGCAACCCACAGACTTGATGGGGAGTTCTACAGGGAAGCTGGTGGTCTGCTCGGGTGGCTACAGACCTGCACAGTGTCCCCTCTTGTTCTGTGACTCAAACTCACCTGTAAGATCTTGCAGCTCAAAGGATTTATGGAACTTGCAGGGTTTCACCAGGAGGTTTATAATCAAATGCCGTTGCAGTCACAAGCTCGGTCTCGTGCTCAGGCCTGTTCTGCAGCATATTGTTAGATGTGATTCATGGTGGATTCAGAGGTTACTGCGTTTCTGTAGTACTTCTGGGTTTGCATTGTTTTGGAGCTTTGTGACTGTTCTTGTGGCTATTTATCAGTGCCAAAGCATGTGTGGATTCCTCTGTGAACAAGCATGATGGGTTAATAAGGAAGCTGCTGCGTTGTTTTACGCAAAGCTGCTTCGTCTGGCAACCTGTATGTTATGAAAGTGACTAAAAAAGAAAACACAAATCTTTTTTTTTTTTGCAGGTGAAATGTTTTGAATAGTTGGCTGCCAGTTCCTACAAAGAATGTTACAATGAGTAATTCCAGTAACGTTGATGGCTCAACTCATTGCATAAAGATTGATGTAGGTAGAAACTGCAGCGTGGTCTCCTCACAACATTAAGAACCGAAATCAGTGTTAAGTCTCAGTGCTTCAGAATGCACTTGCATCCTGAAGTGAAAATGACCCATGTGCTCAGTTCTTAACCAAGTAAGGCAGACTTCTACCTGAGGCTGCAGTGAAAAATTAAATATTTTTGTTGCTGTAAGTGATTTAAATGTTTACAGGCTTGTACGTATGTGTGGTTTTGTTTCCTAGTCAGATATCTACAGAACAGTTGGCACTATACATTTCTAATTCTTGTCATGTTCTTTGGAAACTTCCCTCCCCCGCTCCATGGATGACTTAGGGTTTTCTCCATTTAGTAGGTAGCATGAAGAATTCTGTAGCTTTTGCTGTGTGGCTGTTTGTGTTTGTCTGTTTGTCTGTAAAACAGCTTTATGTCCATGTAAGGAATTTCTATCAGGTACCTGTAGCTCAATGGAGTTTAAACATCAGCATTCATTTATGCATGGAAAAAGATGAAGTAAAATCTAGTTGTATTAGTGTTAGTTTCTGTGAGAAGAAGAAGGTGAATTTTGACCACATACCATGCCTCTGACAGATTTAAAACAGTAAAGGAAACAGAAGTGCAGATTTACAGGCTTACATCCATGCCATTACTTTTCAGCTTTGAAGTCTATTCCCATAGAGAAACATAACACACTAAGCCCAGATGTAGTTGTACTCTCGATCCACACTGCTGAACTTTGAATATAATGTTGTGCATTTCCAGTTCTCCAACACTCCCCCTCCCCCCTTTTTTTTTTTCTTTTTGTGCTTTTACATGTGCAAATTTTTTTGCATCATGCCGAAGAAATTAGGCACGTGGGAATCAGGAGTGCATTATCAGCTGTTTCCTACACTTCTCTGTTTACTTGGTTTTCTTTTTTTCTTTGTCTTGCTTTGTGCAGACTTTTGAGCAGAAAACTGGCCTTAGCATTTGGGGGTATCTACAGTGTGGCAGCATGGGAGATTTTATTGCCTTTCTTTTAACTGGACAACAAATGATTTTAAAGTATTATCTGGCTTAGTTACACAGCATAGTTTGTCTGCATCTGGTATTTTTTTCTTTGTGGCATTGCAGGACTGAGACTTTGCTGTGCTCAGTGTTTCATGAGTACAGGGTGGTCATTCCTGGAGCCTTACTCCAAAGACACCCTGAAAGACTAAGGGGAGGCAGGAGGACACTAGTGGGAGTTTTGGTTTGCAAATGGTATGATGGTTCCATATTCTGTTTACTTAAACATATGAGTATTACAGATCAAATCTGATAGTTGATCACAGAATCAGAGAAACATTGAGGTTGGAAAAGACCATCAGGATCACCAAGTCCAACCCATATCCCTACTCTACAAGGTTCACCCTAAACCATATCCCCAAGCATCACTTCCAAACATCTTTTAAACACATCCAGGGTTGGTGACTCCACCACCACCCTGGGCAGCTCATTCCAATGCCTGACCACTCTTTCTGAGAAAAAAAAATTTCTAATGCCAGTCTAAACCTCCCCAGTCACAGCTTGAGACCATTTCCTCTTGTTCTATTACTGTCTACCTGTGAGAAGAGACCAGCACCAGCTTCTCCACAATGTCCTTTCAGGTAGCTGAAGGTCTCCCCTCAGCCTCCTCTTTATCAAGCTAACCAGCCCCAGCTCCTTTAGTCACTCCTCATAAGATTCTCCAGGCCCTTCCCCAGCTTTGCTGCCCTCCTCTGCACTCGCTCCAGCACCTCCACATCTCTTTTGTAATGAGGTGCCCCAAACCGAACACAATACTCAAGATGTGGCTTCACCAGAGTAGAGTACAAAGAGACAATCACCTCCCTACTTCTGCTGGCCACATCATTTCTCATACAAGCCAGGATGCTATTGGCTTTCTTTACCACCTGGTCACACTGCTTGCTGATATTGAGTTGCTTGTGAATTAGAGCCCCCAGGTCCCTTTCAGCTAGGCAGCTTTCCAGCTGTGCTTCCCCCAGGCCTGTAGCATTGCTTGGGGTTGTTGTGGCCCAAGTGCAGGACCTGGTATTTGATTTTTCAGTTCATAACTGAGAGAGTAGCACTCAGAACATTATGCCTTTATGTTCTGCTGTAGGCATTTCTCAAAGTTTTGTATTCCACTGTTTTCTTTGTGTTGCAAAGTAGGTGATGAGAGGTGAGCTGCTTACAATTTGTAAAAGAAAGGCCATTTTGAAGTAGTTCAGCTCTGAAACCCAGTGTGTGTGGGTTTATTTGCATTGCTCCTTGAAAAATTTCATATCACAAAAATGTGAATTGCCTGTGCAGATTTCACAGTTTGAAAGGATAGTCGTTTTTCTTGTTGATCTTTTTATGCACTGCATAATCTTGTTTAAAAAAAAGAAAAATCAAATTTGCCAATGCACTACCTTGAGTACATTTATTGAGTGTGGATTTTTGTTTTTTAATTTTTCCTTTGTGAGACTTTAACCGTGGTTATCTGTGGAGAATTATTTAATCACATACAGTGATACATGGCACACTGATTTTTTTAGAGCTAATGGAATTCAGTGAATAGGCAAATGAGCACTGCAGCAACTCACTAATTTGAACATTTATTATCAGGGCTGGCATAGGAAAAATAAATCTATCAGTCTCCCCAAAAGCAGAGATACAGGGACAAGATTGCTTTTGATTAAAGTGTGCATTTCTGTGATGGAAAGTGACAGGTAGTCAACGTTTCTGTCTTTAGAATCCTTTGGGGTGTATGTAGCCAGGGTTACAACCATGTGTGTCTTATTTATTTTTTATTACTGAAAGTTCAGCTCATAATTCTGAGAGCAGAAAGTCCACTCAAATTCTTTTGCATGTAGTTTTAAGTTTCAGGACTTCATACAGTACCTTGCGCTGCATTCAGATTGGCAGAAGGCAGCAGCTATGTGTGAGATCCTATGTGAACAGATGCTTCTGTAAGAAGTATGGAGCATCACCACAGGTGTGCTCTAAGAGCTGAAATTTGAGTTTAACTCCATAAGCTTTGTTAAGGCCAGTATACAACAGGATGAGCCAGAAAATAAAAGAGTTACCATTCCTTTCTTCTGTGCTTTAGATTAAAGCGTGGGCTGTAAAGAACATGTTGGTTCTCACCTCTGCAACAAATTGTTAGCAATTTCGTGTGGTGCTTCTGTTCAGTAATTGCTGCTTGTATAATGGCAAGTGTGAATTCAAGAGAACTTGCTTGATCTTTTATGGAAGTTTGTAGTTACAGAGCACTTGATACATAGTACACTATTCTAATATTATCAAAAGGCAGAACCTCTACCTAACTTCTAACCTAGTTTTTGGTTTATGTGCGAATTTCATAGTAAACCTTTTATTTTTCCTCCTCTGCTTACATCTTTTTAGGATTTTGGGTTTGTTTCACTTGAGTGGTTTGGTTTGGTTTTGGGGTTTTTTTTATTTGTTTGGGTTTTTTTTTTGTGGAGTTTGGGGTTTTTTGTTTGTTTGTTTGTTTTTAAAAAGGAAAGTTTAGTGGCATTTGCAAAATAGAGCAGAGAAGCATTTTCTTTTCTTAGGATATTTCACAGATCTTACCTTGGACCATAAAAATGCTTATTGTGTGAAAACTCTCTCTTTGTTCCATGTCAGATGAACAAAAATAATCTGTAGTCTAATACAAATACTTTGTTTTGAAAAATGCAGTTTTTGTTAGTTTTGTTTTTATCTTTTTCAGAATTTGAAGTTCTGGTGAACCATCATGGGGAACCATGTAGGAAAACGAGAACATAACGCTGACAAGTCAGCCAAGGTAAGTGCAGAAAATTGAAGAGGCAAGGCCATCTCAGACATACTTGTGTTATGAAGTCTGTATCTGTCTATCTGTCTATCTCTCTGTCTATCTATTTCTCTATCTGTTTATCTATGTAGTATGTTTGTGTGTTTACCAGATCACTTTTACCATCCCATCGTCACTATAAAACAACCACCTCTTTTAAAAAGACAATCCTATGATATGTGGCCAGACTAGGATTTTGCTGTGCTGGATTTAATAAGAGATGAGATGTTTTCTTGCCTCAGATACATAGCTGAAAAAAAAAAGCTGCTCAATCATAGTGTAAATTGATGAAATGAGCCCTAGAAGCGTGATACTTTTAAAGAGACAGTGAGTTGAATTATGTTCTACATGTTGACAGATTTCCATTTGGGCACTCATTGACTTTAACCATAAGGAAGGGATTCTAAAGAAACACCTGAGATAATTATAGAATCATAGAATGGTAAGGTTGGAAGGGACCTCAAGGATTATCTAGTTTCAAGCCCCTTGCCATAGGCAAGGACACCTCCCACTAGCACAGGTCACTCAAGGCCTCATCCAACCTGGCCTTGAACACCTCCAGAGAGGGAGCAGCCACAACCTCCCTGGGCAACCTGTGCCAGTGTCTCACCACCCTCACTGTAAAGAACTTCCTCCTAACATCCAGTTTCAATCTCCCCTCTGCCAGTTCAAACCCATTGCCCCTTGTCCTGGCATTGCAAGACCTTGTCAATAGTCCTTCCCCAGCCTTCCTGTAGTCCCCTTCAGATCCTGGAAGGCTACTCTAAGGTCTCCTGGAAACCTCCTCTTCTCCAGGCTGCAGAGCCCCAACTCTCTCAGCCTTTCCTAATGGAAAAGATTGTCAGTTGGAGGAGATGCAGCTTTCAAAATGTCCTCCTCAGGTAAAAAAAAACCCCACAAATTAATAAGAGAACCGTCAAAATATTAATTAGAAGTTCGGTTTTGTTTTCTAAGCCTCTGCTGGCGCTGTTGCAAAGATTGCACATAATGTGGTATTCTGTTTGCCTTGTGATAGTGTCTTGCTTGTTTATTTGTTTTTCTACATTGTACCAGAAAAAAGGAATTTACACATACCTTAAAAAAATGTGTGTGTGTGTGTGTGTATATATATATATATAAAAAAGATGCTTCTTGGTGCTAGCTATTGCTAACTTCCCTCCTCCCATTCCCACCCGAAAATAACAGTTTACAGTCTGAGCCCACACTGTATAAAGCTGTTGCCCTTTGCATTGGACAGATGATGTAAACAGACAGTTCTATGCTTTATCTGAAGTATTTTGCATTGCTGTGGCAGACAAGCAGCAATCCCAGCTAGAATGCATACAGTTCTTTGCTATTTTCCTCTAGAAAAATACCTAAGCAGACCGGAAGGAACAGGGAGAAAGCATCAGAAAAGGACAACTGGTTGCATGTTTTTTGGTTTATGTATGTGTGGTATTTTGCAGAATGGTTTTGTGACTCAAAGTTTCAGTACAAATAATAGTATGAGTTCCAAGATGTGGTGTTGCAGTGACCAGTCTTGTGGACTTCCTCTCCAGAGGACTGTTACGCAGATCTAGCAAAGTCAAATGCACCAAAGAGATGTATTTAGGCAAATGCTCTGATCCATTCTGAACAAGGGTGTAAGACCCTGCAGATGTGGTACCACAATTATGCAGAGCTTGGTGGGCTGTTGTGCACCACCTATACCCTGCTTTAATCCTTGAGGTTAAAATTTGGTTAGAAAAGCACACTGTAACTTTTCTCCCATAGTGGAATTGTGTGTCTGGTGCATCTAGGGCACCTGTGAGTAAATTATTCAGCATTTGGGGCCTCAAAAAGTAAAAGATTCTTCAGATTGTAGCAGCCTGTACAGTGTGAGCAAGTTCTGTAGTGATCAGTAAGTCAGGTGGCCATGAGTCTTGTCCTTGGTATGTAAGACAGGTCTACAAGGAAATGGATTGCTGCATTTTTTTTTTTTTAATTCCTTCTTTTTCCTAATCAGTTTGTGGAGAATAATTGATTCTGCTGTCAAAATAATACCATTTTACCTAAAATATTTTTGAAGGGGGAGCTTATTTCTGTAGGGGGAACTTAACTACTGTCCCTTATTCACCCTCCTAGACTCCTCAGTCTGCTTAATGCATTAGAAAATCTGTATTTTGTTTAATTTTGTTCTTAGTGTTAATATTTTGGTTTAAACTTACATAAATATATCTAAGAACATCAATAAACAAAAATAGGCTGTCCTTCATGTCCTGAGTTTCCATTAAGTTCTTGAAGAGCTGAGCACAAAGGAGTAGATGACTGAGAGCTGAGTACAGAGGAATAGATGGGAGTAGATGACTGAGGTTTTATTTGGTCTTTGGTCAGAGTTGTAGTTGACCTGTGTTAATTTGACATCATTAAGCTACAAATAAATACTCTTAATTAATGCCTGAAGTGCATGCTTTTTTGTAATGACTAAAGCAACCTGTAAGTATTACAACAGCCCAGTTCTCTGCTACTCTCAATTTGGATGTCTCCATCAGAATTCTGCACAGTACATATATTGCCATCCCAAAATCTCTGAGCCATCTTGATACCTTACAGAGCTGTCCCTTAACTTCACTGATTGTTTTGGAAGATGAGATTGGAAGGAAAGTTTCCAGCATTGTCTTGTCTGTTATGAAGCAGCTACTAAACGTGCTGAGTCTGTGGAGCTTGGAGTCCATGTGTCTCAGGTCACAGTACTGTGGGGAGCTGGAAACCAAGATCAAGACCTATAATAAAAGATCAAAACCACTACCCTACCGTGTCAAGGGATTATACAAGCCTGAAATGTGTTAGATTATTGGAAATACTGGATCATCTACTTATTAAATGTCCTTGAGGTACTCAGGGTGTGCTGTAGACAAACATCAAAGAACCAGAACGAATCGCTGCCTCTGATGCCTAACTTTGGAAAGCATAATTGCCACAGCATGTTACTTTCTTATGAGCCAAGATTGAAAACAGATGTAGTGATAAGGCAGCCAGTTTACAATTTGATGGTTTGAACTAAAAGCTATCTGATAGCAGTGACCGAGTCTTGTTGTGTGGTAAACATAGGAAAAATCTTTCCATGACGTACCCTACGTATGTACTTAGGTTCTGCATGCATTTTGCAGTGTTTGTTTTGATATTTTTGGTAAACTCACTGGTTCTCAGTATTTAAGGAGAACTCAGCATAATTCATTCAAGTTAAATCCCTTCCAGGAACATGTATCGATGACTTGAACGGTTTCAGTGTTGCTTCTGGGGAGGTGGTTTTCTCTCCTTTTTTTCCCCCAGTTGTCTTTTTGGCTTTCAGAAATTTGCACCCTGTGCAGTCCTGCTCCTGGTAACATCAGCAGAAGGTTTTCCATCTCTCTCTGATGAGGAGGAGTTGAAATTCTGAAGATGGCTTGGTGTGAGGATTGTTGGATTGTTCACCTTATAGATTCTCAAGGATATGCCTTGAGTAACCCGTACTAGTGGGAGGTGTCCCTGCCTATGGCAGGGGTTTAGAACTAGATGATCCTTGAGGTACCTTCCAACCTTACCATTCTGTTGATTCTATGCAAGCTAAAGAGTTCTCACTGATCTCATCTGATGCCTCTTACATTTGAGACTGCTTACAAACCTGAGCCACATCTGTGGGTTTTACCAGGTGCTTCCTCTTAGTGTGTGTAATAAAGTATCAAGAAAGGAAAAAACAAATGAAGAAATAATTTTATTTGCTTTATTCATTGCTGGGAAGTGTTGGTTTTGTAAGATAGAGGCTTATTTTTTAAAATTCATACAGTTTGAAAGATAAGTAACATGCAGATGATGTGGATTTTGAAGTCTGGAATATACTTTCCTCTAAAAACAAACCAAAACCCAAACAAACAACAAAGCCAGAAACACAAAAAAAAACCCCAAACAACTTAGACCAAAAGAAAAAACAATCAAACATGACATTTGATTTTACTGTGTTTAAACAAATAATCTTATTACTGTATGTAAGTAAATCAGCATAGTTGTATAGTGCTGGTTTTGTTTTCTAATACAGGTGTGTGTTTTCTCAGATTTAGGTTTTTCTGTAAAGCACTAAGGAGCACAGGGACTATAGTGCTGTGTTCTTTGTAATCTGATAGATTGACTAGAACAAGCTCCCTCTCAAGGCAGCATCTTTCTGCAGGCAAAGGAGAAAGAAAAAGTTCAGACTGTTGAAAGATTTGCAGAGCATTTTAACCAACCAGTTTTACAGGTTGCACAGTAGAAATTCCTGTGACTAGCCAGTGTCTGGGTAAGCCAGTGTCTGCTAAAAGGAAGGGTTGCTTTTGGAAGAGGCAATTCCTGTTCCAGGGTGTGAAGGAAAGTTCTGGGCAGTCAAATTAAGCATGACCAGTTCAACTTGATAGATGTCTGTTTTCTTCAGATTCTGCTGTCAACCTAGATTTTGCCCTGAGCAAATCCTCCTGTGCTTACTCTACCTTCCAGTTTCATTTCTTAACCTTCGTACTGTCTAACTGGATTGTTTGTTGGGACAGATGCAGTGTCATTCTGTGTTAATGTTAGTACTTGGAGACCTTGAGTGGAGCCCTCAGGCACCAATATGGTTGTACCTAGTGAGATGATATCATAGTGATACAGAAATGACTGTACTCTTTGAAGCCTCTGAGAAATGCCAAGCACACAGCAGCTATGACATCTGTCCTCGAAAATTAAGCTTAAGAGCATTGTGGTGTTGGAAGTCTATGTCTAATATTTAAGTAAGCAAGTAGCTCTACTATAGTTGAAGGGAACAATGTCTAAAGCAAGTGATGTGTTTGAATACTTGTCTGACTGTTCATTAAACACTTAAGGCACTGAATTTAATAGTCAGTTGTAGTTAAAGTATTTAACTTTTCTGGTGCCTGAAATATGGCAAGCTCATTGTAAGTGTGTGTGGAAGATAAACTGTCCCTGGATTAGAGTTGGTACTTCTACACTTTGTTTCCCTTTGTTGTGTGCATGCATAGGCCACTGAAGGGTGCAGAGCAACTGCTGGAAGAGTTAAAGGTGGTAGGCAAGGCAGAGGTGGGTGAGGAGCAAGTACTGTTCACTGCCAAAGTGCTTGCTCCTAATGTTTAAGGAGTTGACTGAACTGTATAATCTTGGCCATATGCCACTAGATCTGATCATGTTTCAGTGGAAACATGAGTAAATATTTAGCTAAGAGTTACATGACATTAGGTGAGAGCATGTTTTTCTGTCCTGCATACAATTGCTAAGCACTGGTGTTTCTTGCTTTAGGTCTCAAGCTGGCTGAGCTTGCATGGGTGTAAAAGGAAGAGGTGCAGTTGCTGCGGTTTTGGCTGGGGATGGGTTGGGTCTTAGGCTTTGTTCTCCCACCCTGAGCCTGCAGGACTGACAGAAGAAGAGGGAAGTGCACTCTGTACTTTTTAGGGTCTTGTGTGTCAGTGCTGTGGTATAGTTTCCCGTAGTTCCCTTCTTAACTTTGATATAGAACTAGTAGATAACTGTCTTGTCGAATGACAAATTAGTTTGATGACAGTGTGACTTAGAAAGGAGTTGGAAGAACAGAGGTGTAATGCACTGCCCGTTCTTTGTGAACTCTCAGTGAACTGTTCTTGTTGCTGGAATGACTTTTCTAATAAGAGTCAGCCCATGCTTCAGCCTGAGAACATGTTGTTCAGTGCTTTACCATCTTCATGCTGGTAAAGGGCAGAAGAGTCATTCCTATTTTTCCTCTGGAGGAAGCAATAAGTGAGACTGAAGATCCTTAAAGGGAGCAATACCTTCCTGTCTTGCATAACCTTTTTGTGCTTTTACTATTGTGATGGTCATAGATCAACATTCAATGGGGTGATGTATTGCCTGCTCTGAAAATGGGTGAGATAGGTCAAAGTAACCAAAAAGAATTTCTGTTAGTTATGTTTGAAAAGAATCTAGCTCCTTGCCCCCCCCCCCCCAAATGTGTAAACTTAAAATCCAGTTATTTGTAAAATTAGTTGTAGTGAAGTGCATTATCTCTGTTAGAGACACTGCCAAGCTTTACTCATGGGTTCCCAGGGCCAAACCACAGCAGAATACTCAGTATTTAAGGCAGCAACTGATGAATCTGTCCTGTAGTACTTAGTAAAGTATTAAACTCTGTTGCAAAAGCACATTTTGAAGTTTGTCCTCATCTTTTTCTTCTAATACTAGTGCTATTGCCATCAATGCTCCTGAGCAGCATCTGGGATGAAGAGTGATGGAGCCATGTTTTATGTTAATTCTCAGTTTCACACACTTAGATTGGTGCCAGAGACTGAGTGTGCAACTAGTTCAGGGTAAATAGGTCAGTGTAACTCATTGTGAGGTATGGTTTTACACTGGTCCTTGGTGCAAAGCCAAAACCTCAGCTCTGCTGAAATCTGATGCTAAATGAGAAGATCCACATTGCTATGGTAAGTTGAATCATGTATTCACTTGAAGACTGAGCAGGTGTTAAGTGGACATCAGAAAGAAAAAGATACAAGATTTTCCCATACACTTTAAGGGTAGCTTTTCCTCACACTTCAGAAAGATTAATTTCCTACATAATTATAGCTATTTGTACACTGAGTAAATTGAACTTGTCAGCAGCTACAGCTCAAAAGCTAGTTTTTCCACTTTGAGCTAAAATGTCACAGAAATTTCCCCTTTTAATTAACTTTCTCATGACCTCTACTTTTAATTGATGGATATACTTAGGTAGCGTTTGCTGGAGGAAAAAAAATTGCTTTTGTGAAGTGAAATTGAAAAACTTTTAAGCAGGATAATTTAATTTTATTCTTAATTATAGAATCATAGAATGGTAAGGTTGGAAGGGACCTCAAGGATCATCTAGTTCCAAACCCCTGCCATAGGCAGGGACACCTCCCACTAGTACAGGTCACTCAAGGCCTCCTCCAACCTGACCTTGAACACCTCCAGGGAGGGAGCAGCCACGACCTCCCTGGACAACCTGTTCCAGTGTCTCACCACCCTCACTGTAAAGAACTTCCTCCTAACATCCAGTCTAAATCTCCCCTCTGCCAGTTTAAGCCCATTGCCCCTTGTCCTGTCGTTGCAGGACCTTGTAAATAATCCTTCCCCAGCCTTCCTGTAGGCCCCCTTCAGATACTGGAAGGCTACTATCAGGTCCCCTCGAAGCCTCCTCTTCTCCAGGCTGATAAGATTCACCGTTAAAACCAATCTGTGCAGCATCCCATGGATGTGGCCATAAAAATTTGGAAAGCTGAAAGTACCTACCACTTACTTTGGATCATTAGAGGGACTCTCAGCCTCATTTCTAATCAAGAAAAAGGCAATAATGGAAATCATGCATTTCTGTCACTGTGCCATTCAGAGTGGTCAGTGCCACACAGTGACATTCAGGTTGGTGTAGCTGAATTTTGCTAGAACTGAAAGATGACTTTAGGAAATTGCTACATGAGGCTACTTGGCTTGCTCATATACTTTGTGTGGCTCAAAAGCCACAGAAAAGACTTAAAAGGCAGAAATCTTAGGATGAGATCTATCCTTAAGTAATTTTCAGTCAAAAACCTAGTCACATGTTTTGGGTCCTTGGTTATTCTCATTCTGTGCAAGAGCTTTAGATTGGATTTACTGTCTGGTAGTGCTGATATTTTCCAATGAATTATGGAAATCCCAAACCACTGAAAGCATCTCCCTTAAAAGCTGCTATCAGACTGCTGCATTGAGATCTGAGTAATTTTTTGTTTTGTTTTGTGGTTGTAACTGGCATAGGTCTAACATATTTTCCCAGCCTTTTGCACACCACTTCTTCCTTCCTCCTTTATCTTACTTCTCCTTCTCACACACAGTTTCTTCCTGCATGCTATTTTGTGCCAGCATCTCTACCTCTGATGCAGTCTCAATTCACTGATGTGTTCTGATTTTTCTGAGACATTAGAGGTAGTGCTTAATTGCATCCAGTGCAGTTGCATGCTCAGAAATGGTGAAAGCTGGCCAGCTAACAGACAGTCTGATCAGGAAGGTGGGAGCCATAGAAGAGAAAAAGTGCCCTTTTCTGACAACATACACCATCCTGAAAATTTTCACTCTTCCAGCCAGCTCTATTCGTATGACTTTCTGCACTTCACCCAGCCTACCAGAGTATGTTACTTGGCGAGGCTATCTGATATTGTCATTGTCAGTATTGGAAAGCTGAGAATCAAAACTGTCTCCTTTCATTTTTATGACCAGATATGATTTGCTATTTACATACTGTTCCCTCATAAAGTCGTGTTGCTTTTTTGCATTTGTTCCTGTTAAAGAATTTGTTTTAAGGCAGGAAACAGCAGAATTGTTGTTGAATACTTTTGGGAAAATGTGCCAGTCTGAAGTGGAACTGTGTGTACAAATTTTTAAATTCCATTTTCATTCCTTCTCTGTGTGTGTGTGTGTGTGTATGCATATATATACACACATCTCTCTCTATATATCTCTCTCTTTATATATATCTCTCTCTTTATATCTCTCTCTCTCTTTATATATATATATATATATTTGTAATACATATATCTTTATATATATCTTTATCTATATATATATTTATATATATT
>VWZE01016936.1:48399-99612 GCA_013396675.1 Eubucco bourcierii
CGCTGACCCCTGAGGGAGCCATTTGGCACTGGTCTCCAGGTGGACATTGTGCCCTTGATCACCACTCTCTGCATGCCACCATCCAGCCAATTCCTTATCCAGCAGTCCATGTTTTTTCAATTTGGTGACCAGGATGTCATGTGGGACAGAGTGAAAATCTGGCTTTCAATTGGCTCTTAATATGGCTTGCACTAGGGCTTTGGACTGGAAGCCATCATAGGCTGATGAAAATGAGCTTTTGAACTGCCATGCAGTCCTGCAGCTTTTACTCTGTTACAAAGCTACTTTTTGTCTGCAAATACTTGGAAGCTGGGGGTGTGTGAATAGTTGTTGCAGTGGGAAAGTAACATGAGCTTCTTAGGCTATATAATTTGCTCATCACAGGCCGTGTAGAACCTCATTTCAGTGAGGTTCTTGTATTAACTATGTCAATGAACATAAAAGCTGTGCAAAACTTTTGCTACGTGCCTACAACCACAGTGTTTTTGTAAAAGTAGCACAAACATCTACCAGATGTATTTAGTTGTCAGTTTCTTGGATTCTTGGATTTTTATGGTGGTGTTTTAGGTGAATCCAGTGATGCTATGCATTAATCACCGACAAGCACATTATAGTCAGGAGCTGATCTTGTTATTTACTTGAGCTCTTCATTAGCCAGAATTGCCACTTAACATGTGAGTAAGTATAGTTTGTCAACTTTGCAACAGCACTTCCTCCATTCACTCATGGCAATTGGGATTTTTAATTATTTTTTTTTTTCTTGGCATGGATGGCAAAAAGAAACCACTGTAAAAGCTGTGTGCGTTGATATTTTTATTGTTAATATGATTTTTTTTTCCCTGGCATTGTAAAAGTCA
Source organism: Eubucco bourcierii (assembly GCA_013396675.1). Lineage (NCBI taxonomy): Eukaryota > Metazoa > Chordata > Aves > Piciformes > Ramphastidae > Eubucco > Eubucco bourcierii. The sequence goes on from VWZE01016936.1 coordinate 49,257, forward strand.
GACAGTCCCTTAGAATTCTACCTCATAAAAACTAAACATTTTTGCCTGTGTTTTAAGACAGTGTAGTACTCAGGCTTCTGTGTAGTCTCTCATACAGTCCACTCATTTTAGTTTTTAGGCCAGAAACCTTTCCCTCTAGGGAGGAATCTGTGCTGAGTTCTTCATTGCTCAGACAGGCTCCTGTTTTTCTGTAACTCTCTGTGACCAGCTGTGGCTGTTCAAGTGGTTTTAAACTGGTGTCTTAGCCACAGCTTTTCCCTGGGGAAGCTGTCATCTCTGGTGACAGTATTGACTCCAAGCAAAGTCTATAGAATTAAAGCAGGAGAAGGAGAGAAAAACTGTCAGCAGAACTCCCAAGTACATACCTGTTCTTCCAAACCCTTTTCTTGATGCTCTGTTGGAACTTATGTGCGTCTTTTCTCTCAGATGTCTGGGTTTAGAAGAACTGAGGGTAAATGTTGCTGCTAATGGTACCTGCCTCTGCCATGTGCTTCAGGAGCTGCTGCTGTGATGCAGTCATTGAGAATCACTTAACTAAATTGGGTGCAAAAGATATAAACAAATTTTTTTTTTTTGCCAAGCTGCTTTCTGGCTTACATCTGATGTTAGTGGATGGGGTTATCCTGTTTCAAATGAAGGACTTCGCATTTACCTTTATTAAACTTACTGAGATTCTTGTCAGTTTATGTCTGTAGCCTGTCCAGGTCCCTCTGGCTGTGCCTCCTGTCCAGCTCTTCCTTTTAGTGTATCGAGCAGTCCCCCAATTTGTTATTACCTGGGTCTTTATTAAAGGCACTAAATGATACTGGTCTTGGTGTTGATGCTTGAGGGATGTGGCTGCTGACTGACTGTGGGTTGGACTTTGTGCCATTGATCACAACCCTCGGAGCCTTGTGGTCCAACCAATTATCCACCTACCCAAATCTTATCTTCTCAGTGTGACTGTAAGGGTAGAGTGGCAGACAGTGGGAGGCTGTGCCACACACCACACTGTAGTCAGGGGATATGACATCACACGTTTCTCTTCCTCCACAGACCCAGTCATTTTATCATGGGAGGCTATCAGGTTGATAAGATACCATTTGGTCTTGGTAAATCTGAGCAGGCTGTTCCCACATACCTTCTGTCCCTGGAGAACAATTACTGTTAAAACTGTTACATTGACTGCCTTTAATAACAAGATTAAAACAGCTAAGCATTTGAAGTGTTACGAATTAAGTATGGCTCCCACTTTACCTCAGTGCATTCTTGTTTGTTCAGTGTAGACACAGAGGTTAATCTTTTGAGTACAGAATGTACCCTACCTTCAACAGTCTTTTATACTTCAATAAAATATTGCACTTTGGGATGATTGACCAAAAAATACTGGAGATGAGGCTATTTTCTTTCAATACAAATCCACATAAAAGAGGGAAGAATCATGAAGTGTATTTTCTAGTTGGATTTTTCTAGTTAGTTGAGTTTTTCTAGTTGGATTGCTTGCTAGAAAGATGGGCATTGGCCACAATTTCACAGAGGCTTGACAAATTGACACCAGTCTCTGGTAACTGAACAGTACAGAGTGAGTGTGGAGTGGTCACAGAAGAAAGGCAATGCTGGTTGTCTAAGCTAAGGTAGCTTGGTTTTATTTTTTGGGGTTGATTGGTTGGGGTTTTTTTTCTAAGTTTGTGAGTGTTGATTTTTGTGTGGGTTGTTTTGTGTTGTTGTTGTTGAGTTTAGGTTTGTTTTACTTTTATTAAATAGCTAAAAAAGTAGAAAATACCTGAAAATTAAGGAAAAAGAAGTTGGAGAAGAGAAGAGCAATTGTTCCTGTCTAGAGTTTGATACCCACCCAGGCAGTGAACAGAAATGCTTGCTGGTGATGCTTTGTTCTCCCCCACACAGTGTGGGGCTTGCACAGAAGATCACTCTAAATGGTGCAACAGTAATGCTTATTTAAACAACTTTTTAAGGTGATACAGATATGTCTTTATTTGTGCCTCTTCCCACCATGATACTCTTCTGCTGAAGGTGTGCAGGGTTTTTACTAGGACTGCATTAAGGAATCCAGTTCTGATAAACCGAATCATCATCTTAACAGTCAGTTTCTATTTACTTTTTGGCTCGCTGAGTGCCAAGCTGGTTGCTCACAGCTTGTACTTCTGGTATTACCATTTCTTCTGTCTGTACATTCGTTGTCATCACTTCTCTACTACCAATATAAAGAACTATCAGAAGGTTTTTATAAAGGTTTTTATAAAGAATTATCTGGGGTTTTTAGCATTCAGTTGGAAACTTCTGTTGCTTAGTCTTTGCTCAGACTTGATTTCTTTGTTTGACTTTATATATTTGGAAAATGGTAGCTACAGCTGTTTAAAACAGCACTGTCCCTGTAAACCATTCCATTAAAAACCAAACCAAACAAACAAAACCCCAGAACCAACAAAAAGTGCTCCCAAAGAATGGGACTGTGTATGATGCAGATGGCTTCTTTCTTATTCAGTGAATTATACTATCTTAATGCTTTTCAAAGGGTATGAGAACAGCCTTATGAAACATTTATATTATGGACCATGTATCTTAGCAAATTGGACATCTGGAGATACTTTTGATAAAGGCTTTCTGATCAGTCTTTTTTAATGGTGTATTTAAGTGGAGGCAATTAGCTCTACAGGAAAGCCTCCTCTATTTCCAGGTGAGTAATAGTGTGTATTTACTGGTGAATCAGGAGTCACTTGGGGCTGGGGAAGCACTAAGTGTAAGATCTGAGTGAGTCATTTCCTCCAGCTCTCAAGGTTTGTCTTACCACCGGTTCATTGTGGTAAGCTGCAGTAGTTATCTCGAGGTGGCTATTTCTGTAAGTTAAGAATATGTGAAATGCTTGGAATATAGGAAAAATAACATTTCAACCTTGTTGCATGTAAAGATACTGGGACATGTTAGAGGCACCACTTTACCAAAGTTTGGCTAAACATTAGTCAAATTGCAAATGCAAGCATCTATATCTGCATGTATAGCCTGGGCTGCTCTGGAGTGTAAGTGTGCTCTGAAGGTAGCAGTGGAACTGGTGTAACAAACCACTTAGGTGCTTGGCAGACAGAACTCACTGAGGTCAGGCTCTGAATGGTAGCCCCGATATTTAGATGCCCTAGTGAGATCAGGTGTGCCGATTGGGTTTAAAGGATGCACTCCTTGAACTGCATTTGTCTCAACTGCATAAACATCCTGGTACTTCTGCTGCTGAAAGAAACAATGCATCTTCTGTTTTCCTCTACCTTGCTTCTTGCTGTAATTGCAGAACCCCAGAATGTTAGGGGTTGGAAGGGACCTCTAGACGCCACTCAGTCCAATCCCCCTGCCAAAGGAGGATCAGCTAGGGCAGGCCACACAGGGGATGCATCCAGGCAGGTTTTGAAAGTCTCTGGAAAGGAGACTCCATACACCATTTGTGGGGCAACTAATGAAATAGGCCTCTGCCATTCATTAACAGCAGCAGCTCATCAGCATTTGTTTGTTTTGTTGTTGCTAGTTTCCTCCTCAGAATGGTCAGCACAATACAAATGCCAAATTAGACATTATAAACACAGGCTGGACAGTTGCCTGAAAATAAACAAGTAAAATGTCATCTCGCTGGGCATGTTTGAGTAAACAACTGGGCTTTGTATTTTTAATTTTATTTTCCAAAATGTTCTGCTTCTGAGGCTTTATTATTCTGTTCTGAGACAGGAAAGTTCAGCTATTGAACATGCAGGTTAGTATTCCAGCTTGCTAGCTTTTTACATGTGCTACAATGGTCCTTTTTTCTTCTAATCATATTCATGCAATTGTAACTCCACACAGCAGTTCTTGTGAGAGTGCTTCTGTGTTGGCTTAAAGCATGGAGGAAAACATTGTTCTCTTGTTTTGCTTTTGGAAAGCAAAAGAACAGAGTAAGGATCAAAATCATGGGGAGGGGTATCTGATTTTACACAAATAATCAACATAATGCTGCTTAAAAGTGGCTGACAAGTTTCACTTGGAAGGTGTTCACCTTTGTGAAAATCCAAACAGGCTTTAATAGTGAGTTCAGTAGAGCCTCTCACTTGAAGTCTCTGGAATTGTAATTCTCACAAAATCATCTCTTTCTGAAGAAGCAGTCGAAGAAGAAAGTACCAATTGTAATGTCACATTTCCAGTCCTTCAGCTCTCTTGCACAACGAGGGCGTATGTGTGGGTAATGACCTGCTACTTTCTCAGGATGTGGAGAGTGTATATATCATCTCTGAAGAGTTGGCTCTCTAGGTGACTTCCTCTAGGTGATCCTGCTTTTGGTGGGGGGTTGGACTCGGTGATCTCTGGAGGTCCTTTCTGAACTCTAACATTCTGTGATGATTTTCAAGTTACCTTCTCTGTGGGAATGGTAGTAAATAATCATGATCCTGTGTAGTGCATATGAACATTGTGAAAGGGGAATGATCATCTCAGTAAGGGGATGCTCCTCTGTCCCTGATAATGGGAGCTGAAGTTGAAGCAAGCAGTGAATGGGAACAGTTTGTTTCCGTTGGAGACATCTCTGTGGGATTGTTTCCATGTTGTTGGAGTGGATTATTTTTGGTTAGCTGTTTTGAGATTCTCCTCACTTGTGTTGCACTGCTTTAAGTGTTAATTAGGTGTACCAGTTTGTGTTACTTACCGTATATTTTGTGGCAGTCTTTCAGATTCTGTTTAGACAGTTTCTTGGAAGATGACTGACAGCTGGGATATTTCAGAAATCAGCTCATCTTCTCTTATAGATTTTTGCATTTTGTGGTTGGTAAGGTAACCAGGGAAAGGGAAATAGGGATCCGTGTTGTGCTGCTCTTCAGATGCCTCAGCCAAAATTGTGAATCTGTTATAAGAAGTGTTCTGTAATCACTTCCTTTAAAAAGCATTCAGAAAATAATTGTATATGCTTCAGTGTTCCTTCTTTGGATATAAAATGACTTTTGGGGATTTTTTGTTTTCTAAACTGAAAAAAATTCTAGCTGTCTTTCTGTGTTCTGGTAAGTAACTATTTATGTATTATTGACAGCATGTGAGAGACTAAATATTGTGTCAATCTCTGTCTGGAGGCTGGAAAAGATCTCTGAGATCATCAAATCCAGCCTGTGACCCAACTCCACCACATCAGCTAAACCATGCCACCAAGTGCCGCATCCTGTCTTTTCTTAACACCTCCAGGGATGGTGACTCCACCATCTCCCTCACAGAAAGGGTTGATTAGGCACTGGAATGGACTCCCCAGGAAGTGCTTCCTAATAGCCAACCTAAACCTGCCCTGGCACAGCTTCAGGCCATGCCCTCTTGTCCTGTCTCTAGTTGCCTGGGAGAAGAGCCTAATGCCCACTTGACTACAACTTCCTTCTAGGTAGTTGTAGAGATTGATTGTGGTGGTGAGTTCAGGGTGAGACTGGTGGGTGGCTCCTCCCTTAACCAAATGTTTTATGTACCTCATTTCTCCCATTGCTAATGGGAAAGGAGGACATCTGTGTAGTGGATTGTATCTGACAGCCAATCTGGTTCAGTTCTACTACTCCCTCTCCTCTCATGTTGTTAAGGAGCATTATTCTCAGCCTCTCTTTTAACCCCTTGTCCAGCTCTCTGAGGACCCAACAAGTATTGTATCACAGTATCACAAAGGTTGGAAGAGACGTCAAAGAATATCAAGTCCAACCCGCTCTGTATTGGGAGCAGCCCAGCTGAGGCTATGGTGAAGGAGGACAACAGGACTGGGGTCACAGCGAAAGTGGAGCTGAAACATCTGGGTTAAAATACCTTGCCACTCCTGAAAGACTGAGATTTGATTTTTTTTTTTTTTTCTTCCCTCAAAACCCCACCACCTCCCATAAAACCCATCCAATTTTTGTACTAGATTTAAGAAACACAGTGCAGAATCAAATGCGTTGGTCAGTACTGTGGTTAGCATTTCCATTGAACTTAAAGGTCTTTCAGGTAACTATATTGTATTTTAATATCCTCCAACTCACATGTAAATTTTTTTCTTAACTTTGACCTAGAATACACTTCACAAGGCTGGAGACTGCCAAGTGACCTAACACAGTGAAAATGGTCTTCCTTCTGTATGTTGGAAAAATTCCCTTCTAAAATTAGCTAGTCTATGTTAAATTTAATTATTCTTTTAATTCTTTGCAAATAATTACAAATTTTGCTTTTTAAATGCTGAAAATATATATTTTTTTAGGGAGCTGAGGGGCTGTGATTTTGAATTTAAAGTGCTTTTACGTAGCAGCTTGTGTGCTTTCTTCACGACCTGAAAGCTTGGAAGTGAAAATTAAATTAACTATAAGAAGCTGAAAATCCATTTTTGGTGTGCAGTGGCAATTGCTTCAGAGAGTGCTTCCTACTCATTAAGCTAAAAGGGGTTTTGGAGTAGTCTGTTGCTGTGAGTAGAAATCAGAAAGCACTTTCAAAGTTTTCTACCCTTCTTAGCCTTTTTTTTTGTGCAGCCCTTTCAATAGAGCAAGTGCTTGTAATGATTCTTTTGTTATTCAGTATAAGCTGTCTTCATCTGTGTGGGGAATGACCCAGATGTATATCCTGGCATATTTATTTTACACACTCAAAGACTACTTCTTACATGTAAGAGAATTAAGAATAAAATACCAAAAGTGAAATTCTGGCCTCCCTACAATCTGGTTTGCTGCTGGGGAATGGGCAGAGCTAAGCTGTTGTTCTGGGTGTCATGTCTCTTCCCTGTGTGTTCAGTTGCAGTGTTGTGTGTCAGCTTTTTGTAGCTCCTATAATTCACAGAATCACAGAGTGCTAGGGGTTGGAAGGGACCTCGAAAGATCATCCAACCCTTCTGCCACAGCAGGATCACTTTGAGCAGGTCACACAGGAACATGTGCAGGAGGGTTTTGAAAGTGTCCAGGAAAGGAGACTCCACAACCATTCTGGGCAGCCTGTGCCAATGTTTTGTCACCCTCACAGTGAAAAGGTTTTTCCTTATGCCACGTAGAATCTCCTCTGCTCCAGCTTGCACCCATTGCCCCTTGTGCTATTATTGAATATCACTGAGAAGAGCCTGACTCTGTCCTCCTGACACTCACCCTTCATGTAATTATAAACGTGAATGAGGTCACCCCCAGTCTCCTTTCCTCCAAACTCAAGAGCCCCAGTTCCCTCAGCCCTTCCTCACAAGACAGTTGTTCCACTCTCTTAATCATCTTTGTGGCTCTGCTGGACTCTTTCAAGCAGTTCCCTGGACTGTGTGTTCCACTTAGCTTCTGCAGGCCTGTGGAGTCAACCATTTATATTGACAAGGGAACCCTTATCTGTTCAGTGTGCAAGGTTGAAACCTAGTTTTGGATGCAAAAAACTCAAAAATCTTTCAAATCTACTCTTCTTGACAAGGGGATTATTACTTTGAACTTTTATAAATGGTGATACTTTTGTAGTTTTCCCCCTCTCAGCTATTGTGCCTCATTATATAACTAGTTGCTAGTTTTTGCATCTCTGCTGTGCTTTTAGCATAGATTAAGTATTCAGATGCTTGGATGACTATTTAACTTTTTTTTTTTCTGGTGTATTGGATATCTACTTGAATTCTTTTCAGATTTTACCAACAATGATAGAATGTTGAAGTGGTTCGAAGTGGTTTCATCAACATAAGAAAACTGTACTGATTTTTCTGCCTTTTTTTTTTTTAATATTATTATTACTCTTTAGAAAGACTTAGTTTAAAAATTGCTAGTCTGTGGGGGTTGTGCACTGCCATTGTTCAATGTATTTATTAAACCCTTAAGGAGATACACTGAGAGTTATGGCTGTACCATCAATGTTGCCTTTATGACTTAAACCACATCCTTTATGTGAAAAAAAAAAAAAAAGTGATGTGTAATATTTGTCCTCTTTTAGCATGTGGCTAAAATGAGTGCTTAAAGGAAAAGAGTAAACAGACAGTAAAGTTGATCAGAGGACTGTGAAAGTATCAGTCTTGATGGCTGTCACTCTTACAGACTACTCTGGAAATCTGCTTAAACAAAAATTGTAGATGGCGCTTACTGTTGTGTTTGATGTCTAAAGCACCTGGTTTTGGTTTTGCTCATTGAGTGTTATTGTTCTGGTGTTACTAGTTATATGTTACTTATATTCCAGTGTTATAAATGCTGGAGTAGGCTCCCCAGGAATCACTATTCTTGGAGGTGTTTAAAACATGAACAGCTGTGATGCTAAGGAACATGGTTTAGCACCAGACTTGATAGAGCTAAGTAACGGTTGGATGTGATCTTAAAGGTGTTTTCAACCGAAACCATTCTATGAGTCTGTAGCTCCTCTTTGTTTCATGAGGTCCAAAACAATCCATCAATGTGCCTGCCAGATGATGTCTGCAGCAACACTGCAGAAAAAATCACCTGTTTTTGAAGCAGGCAGCCCATGTGCTTTAAAGACATTAGTTTCATGTCAGTTGTTCTGCAGGCTAGCAAAACCTGCTGTGTTCCCAAGCGTGGTTTTATCTTCACTGTGCGTGCCACTGCACTGCTCGTACAGCTGATGTGGTGGTGCTTGCTCTGCTTTGTAGGACCAGAGTGGGATTCAGAGAGGAAATAGCAAGCCATTGCTCTGTCTTGTGCTTGTCTGAATTCCGTGATTCAAGTTCAGGTTTCCTGTGTTGGTGTTTCAGAATTAATGTGCAGAGAGTGAAAGACACAACAGGGTTCTTGCTTCAAATTAAAAATACTGACCCAGAGCATATTTTTGTGTCTTGTCTTAACTTGTGTTTCAAATTCCTTGTTGTTTTATGAGAAGTCTCATTTCTGGTGGTGCCTTATGAGTACCAGCAAAATAGCAGGTCATTCATACAACTTTTCTTCTCCCTCTACTGCTGTGTATAAGCTGCATGAGCTTGGGTTTACTGGGTTTCCTTCAGTTCACCATAGTCATGGCAAAACCTTAATTCTTCCACAGGGATATCTGTCCTGGATTTTCTTTTGTTTCCTAAATGAACTTGGTTGTTCTAGCACCTTGCTCCCAAAAGCAATCAGGCTTTCTCAGTGGTATGGACACAGTAATGTAATCACTTCTTTCCTCCTGTTTAACTTGAATATCCCTCTCCAGCACTGGGGACCCATAAAAGATGACTAGTAGCATCCTGTGGCTCCATTAGTTGTCTTTATCTGCTACATTCTGAGCTGAAGAGGTTTTAGTTTGTTTGTAAGAAATGAGAACCCCAGTGTGGTCAGGAACCTTTGAGCAGAACAAAACAGCACTGCTACGAAGGCAAGGCACTCCGTGCATTAACTCAATTTGTAAGAGCTTCTCTACAAAGAAAAGTAATTTTTAAATGCTTCTCATAAAAGGAGAGGAGCACATTACAAAACAGTGTGAACTGGTAATGGGAAATGTAGCTTCTTTTTTTTTTTAGTTGAAATTCAGTGTTTTTAACTGCAGCAGCTCAGTATCCTAAGGTTTTGAAATAGGTGGAGTACATTTCTTCAAAGGCCTGGATAATGTGTTTGAGGCATCTCTAACCTTGTTTCGAAAAGCTTTTGTCTGCCTTGGGGGTTAGTGAGGGGATCCTTTTGTTTGAAACTTCCTTTGAAATTCTCCATTGGTGATATTAGCAGCAGTAGTGCTGCACTGCTGAAGCACACAGGAACAAAAAAAAAATGGCTTTGAAAACTCTAATCCTCTCTCTTTCCATCACACTCTCTTCTTTTTTCATTTTTTCATTCTTTTGCCTTAAGTAAGATTTTTCACACATGCACAGGAACAGAGGAATAATAGCTGTGGTAGGCCAAAACAGGCTTATCCATGTCCTGGCTTGCCCAGACATGTTTTTCTACTCTACCCTCTTCTGTTATGGGGAGAAACAACCATGGGAAAGAGGACAAAGGACCTGGAGCCACTGAGTCCAAGGACTGTGGCTTGCCCAGACTTGTTCCCCTACTCCCCCTCCTTCTGTGCTGGGGGAAGCAACCTTGGGAGAGGAAACCTCAAGTTCCTGGGAATGCAGTTCTGCATTGTGGCAGTAGTCTTGCTTGAGGAGTATGAATTAGCTGGTGTGGCATTGTTAAAACTCACCATTCACATTCTGTGCAAGCAGCCTGGTGCTCTCTAGCATGTGTAGGAGCTTCTGTTTCAATGGAAAGGAGGTTGGAAAATCTCCACGGTCAAGGAGAATTAGTGGGCAAGTTCAGGAAGGTGTCTGAATAAATTCCTTAATGCAGATCCAAGAGAGCGCTACCCACTTGGAGGTCCAACTTCCATTCCATGAATTCTTGCCCCTAACAGGAGGTGTCCACAGTATCTCCTCTGTTTGATTGTGTGAAGTTGTGCATGTAAAGTTCCTTACAGTGTATGGGAGGCAAAAGCTGAGATGGGTTAAAGTCTCTGAGAAGAAAACAAGGAACTTCTCCAGCTCTCATGAAAACAACATTGTTAGTACTTAATCTGGGGATGCAGGTTACAAAAGTGACAGAAGAATCACTTTTAAGAACCACTGACACCCTGTCTTGCTGACTGCAGCAGCATTTGGTATTTAGAGAAACTGTTGTGCATTGGACAGATTTACTGATAGATGGGTTTCATGTTAATGTCACATTTTTGAAGGAGCACACAACCATGATTTATTTTTTTATTCCCCCCCCCAGAACTCTATGCAAGATCAGTTAGCTCTGTTGAGAAGAGGCAATGCATGTAACATCCTGAACGTGTACTTGAACATTTTGAGTAGTAAATGAAAAGTAGCCTTGTATGATAAGGTTTAGATGAATAACTTTGCAGGAGTGGAAGACTAGGAATGTTTTGCAGAATTCTGAGTCTGGAGTTGAATGCTTTACTGCTATGGATACAGTTTATTTTATCAAGATTGTTATTGCTTGGGACAATCTGCACTGGAGGTTTATTGCCAGTCAGGTCTGGTTTTCTCCACTAGAAATTCCTGTTTGGTGTTTGTCTTAGATTCTTAAGTGTACCATAGAGGAAGAATCAAGTGTGTTACCATGCTCACAGTTCTGCTAGGTGCTGTGGGCTCGAAATGTAAAGAAGGTAGCATACTATGGACAGGAGTGAATGAATGAGAATGAGGCAAAGGAACTCAGAAAAAGACTGTGTTGACAAAACAGCTGTTCATGCACTCACTTTCTGCATTGCATTGCTGCAGTTACAACTTTTGATGTCAGTGTGACAATTTTCTGAAAACAGAGGAAATTTCTGTCTCTTTTCCTTTGTGCCCTTGGGATGGAACTAAACATGGGAGCTAAGTACTCAGTAAGAAATGGGAGCACAGACAGTGTGAATCTCTGCTTCACACTGGATGAATTAGCTTTTAGATATAACACTTCTTAAATAATATTTGGTTTCTGACACAAGGTTCTTAACATTTCTTTGTGTTTTCTGTAATTTGCAAAATTAGGTCTTTGAGTAACAGTTTTATGGTTAAAGAAACAAACCACTGATAAGCAGTATTTAAAAAAAAAAAAAAAAAAAAAAAAAAAAAAAAAAGGTGGTGGTGGGGGAGGATAGTTAAAAAGCTGTCTTGAATACCCCAGAGTACAACTTTGCATTTCCAAGTCCCATATTTTCTTGAGGACATAACTGCTTCAGTAAATGTAATATGCTTCACTGCACTTTTTATCTGGTCTGGTACTGTAGTGCCTGCAGAGCACAGCCCTTTGTAACTCAGCATTTCTAAGTATTTCCTTTTCAGGTAAAGATTGGCAATGAGGTAAAAAATAGGCAATGATGGCAGCAAAATGGTGAGGCACTGGAACAGGTTGCCCAGGGAGGTTGTGGATGCTCCCTCCCTGGATGTGTTCAAGGCCAGATTGGATGAGGCCTTGAGTGAGCTGTACTAGTGGGAGGTGTCCCTGCCTATGGCAGGGGGTTGGAACTAGATGATCCTTGAGGTCCCTTCCAACCTTACCATTCTATGATTCTATGATTCTAAATGCAGATAGCCTTGCTTCTTGCATTAAGGGATATTAACAAGCCCAATTGTAAGGTCCTGCACCTGGGTAGGCACAGTCCCAAGCACAAATGCAGGCTGGGTGGTGAATGGCTGAGAGCAGCCCTGAGGAAAAGGACCGTGGGGTATGGGGTGATGAAAAGGTCAACATGAGCCTGCAGTGTGAGTGCAGCCCAGACTGCAACTGAGTCCTGGGCTGCAACAAGAGTTTGAAAATCTTAAGGGAAAAAATATTAAGTGCTATCTTTGCAAAACCTGGAGCAGTAGCTCTGATCAGGAGTTTAGCTATCCCCTTCATCTAGGAAAGCCCTGAACTTGGTTTGATCATCTGATGGTGTAAATTTTTGCCTCATCCACAATGGCACAGTTTTTAGTGTGATTTTACTTGGCGATTGGCTCACTCTGCTGTAGCAGATGTCTTGGGTTTTGTTTTGGTTTGTTTTTTTTCAGAGTTCAAGGCTGTTCTCCATCTTCTTCTACAAAGATATAGTTGAGTTGCTGCTCACTGTAGGAGCAACCAAAATAGAATGAAGAGTCTAACTTCCATATGCAACTTACCCAATCAGTGGCTTCTGTGTGCAAGTAGTTCTGTAAACCAGCACAGACGTTGTGGGTCTCAGCATGTGTCACTTGTGTGAACTGCAGCAAATGCATTGCAAATTGGGTGGCACCACAACTTACAAATGGCACCTGTGGGATCAGAGCTTAAGTATTTGTACTGATCATAAAGCTGTTTATTCAAAGCAGCTGTCTCCCAGGGTAGCCACTACTGGTTTCTGTCAGGTTCCTATTGTCTTACCCAGGGACTATAGTTAATCCAAACTGTGGTAATCCATCTGCTGAAATTTGACTTGTCTTTTCAGCTTGGAGACATGCATAATGATGGGGTGCCTGTATGGATGCTTACATTGGTGTCTTGAGGGAGCATAGAATCCTTTTGAGGGAGCATAGAATCCTTTTTCTTCTGCAGGTGTTTCTTCCTCTGAAGCACCATTTCTTCTTTCTATCCTACCCTCTCTGGCTTCTTTAACTCTTATGTGCTGCTGTGTGCCAACAGCTAGGTCTTCTTGCTGTTTATCAGGTCTTCCTTCCAACTAGGTCTTGCATTTTTTCCTGACAAAGTTGTTGTTGTGCTTCAAAATCTCATGACTTTGCATGCCCTAAGTTTGTATTTGTTCTTTAGAGAGCTTGACAGACTTTATCTACCTGTCATCTTGTATCTTCTACATGGCTATTAATAAAGGGAAATAAGAATCTGCTTACAGTCTGCAGGTGTGCTGTGTTTCTCAAGGCAGAGACAGTAATTTTCATGAGCAGATTGTATAGCAGCATTTTCCAAATGTAAGTCAGAATTGATAAATTGTGCAAAGGTAATTTCTCCAGAATGTTACATGAGATCTTCTGAATAAACCACTTGACTCTGCTCTTGTCAGACCTCACCTGGAGTCCTGTGTGCAGTTCTGGAACCCTCAGCACAGGAAGGACATGGAAGAGTTGGAGCAGGTCCAGAGGAGGGCCACAAAGATGCTCAGAGGGCTGCAGCAGCTCTGCTATGAGGACAGGCTGAGAGAGTTGGGGCTCTGCAGCCTGGAGAAGAGAAGGCTTCCAGGGGACCTGATAGTAACCTTCCAGTATCTGAAGGGGGCCTACAGGAAGGCTGGGGAGGGACTATTGACAAGGTCCTGCAATGACAGGACAAGGGCCAAGGGTTTGAACTGGCAGAGGGGAGATTTAGACTGGATGTGTTAGGAGGAAGTTGTTTGCAGTGAGGGTGGTGAGGCACTGGAACAGGTTGCCCAGGGAGGTTGTGGCTGCTCCCTCCCTGGAGATGTTCAAGGCCAGGAGGCCTTGAGTGACCTGTACTAGTGGGAGGTGTCCCTGCCTATGGCAGGGGGTTGGAACTAAATGATCCTTGAGGTCCCTTCCAACCTTACCATTCTATGCTGCTTTAATCTATGTACTTGAACAGGGCAATATTTGCCCTTTAAAAAGTATAGGATTACTACACTTTACCTTCCTCAACTCTTCCCCAACTCTTTTCAGTAATATTTAATATTGCATCAGTCACTTCATATCCATCCCTCAACAGTTCACTGCAGATGCAGGTTACTGTCTGCATCGCTGCAAGCTTGTGTTTACATTTCTCTTGAGCACCAAAATAAAACATTGTGAAAACATGAGTTGCCTTTTCTTTCATAGCAATATAAATATTTTAAACTTGATGTTTCATAGGTTATGTTTTCTTCATTATTTTCTAGCTAGGGATTGGAATGCTTTGGCTTCTGGCAGTGTAAATGCTGGAGCTGTTGACTTATTGCTGCGTCCAGTCTAATACGGTGCAGCAAACCAGCAGATTTGTCAGTAGATGAGATGGTTAAAGACTTGCAGATGGCTACTCCTAAGCACTCTCTATCTCATTTACCTTTGCTCTGTAAGGAGAAATAGTTGTGCCCAATTTCCTGATCTCTTGGTTTTCTAAGTCAATAACAGAAGGTAGTGAAAACTAAATATGGGGAAGAAACGTGGTAAACTAGAAGTCTGCCACAGTTTTTAAGATCTTTTTCTTATTTGAATGTCTTCTTTAGCCCTCTCTGTTATGTCTGCTAGTCAGATTAAAACAGACCCTCCCAAAACTGGGTTTAAACTGGCAGAGGGGAGTTTTAAACTGGATGTTAGGAGGAAGTTGTTTGCAGTGAGAGTGGTGAGACACTGGCACAGGTTGCCCAGGGAGGTTGTGGCTGCTCCCTCCCTGGAGGTGTTCAAGGCCAGGTTGGATGAGGCCTTGAGTGAGCTGTGCTAGTGGGAGGTGTCCCTGCCTATGTCAGGGGGTTGGAACTGGATGATCTTTGAGCTCCCTTCCAACCTTAACCATTCTATGAAAACCCTGAAAAATCTGAGTTTTCTGAGAGTATTTTCCCTTAATATTTTACAAACCCATATATGTAGTAAGGGTACCAACCCCCTCTGTGTTAATGATTCTGTATTCATTCAGAATGTAATGTTTGAAGAATATTCCTGGTTGATAGCTACAAACAAAGTCTGAAACTGACCAAGTGTTTGTTTTACAGAATGCTGAGACCAAGGTTGAGGAAGCAGCTAAAGAGAGTCCAAAAGCAGCCAGACTAACCCAGCAGTCTTCGGAGGATAATGAAGTATTTGGTGAGTTACTTGGACAACAAGAAAATGTGATTTGATTTCTCAGATCAGAAAAGAAAATTCCCACAGTCTTTGTGTATAGCATTTGAGTGTTGACCATGCAGTTCCACAAAGACCTGGAAAGGTGGAGGGTAGGGCTGTCATAAGGCAATCAAAGGACTAAAATCATCTCTGAAGAAATATTTTCAGTTGGTTACTACAGAGAAGGAAGATGGAATCCAAGTCTTCAGCAAAGACTTATTACATACAAGGGAAAACCAAACTTTTTGCTGTCTGTGATGGACAGGCCAGGCATTGAATTCTTTAAACTGCAGAAAGCTTTGATTAAATGTTGGGAAGGGGAATTCTAAAATGAATACTAAAACATGGTATTGCATCATCTGGAAAGTGTAAAGATTCATCATTGTGGCCTTTAAAAACAGGTTAGACAAGTAACTGTCTAAACTGATGTACTGTTCATCTTGTGGCAGAAAGGTAGACTAGATGACCTTTGAGAATACTTGGAGCTTTAGATTTAAAATTAGCTCATCTTGAAAGCTCCACCCCTGCTCAGCCCTTAGATTTTGCTGGTAGTTTTATCCTTTCATCTGAAAGCTGTAGTTGGCTTTTTCTTCTGCATTAAAATTTAGAAAAAATCCAGGCAAAGCTTCTTATTCCACCTTTGTGCTGATTTTGTGCTAGCTGAGCTCCAGTAGCGAGCACTGGCCTGACACGAGTGCAGGAATGGTGAGAGCAAGTCTGAAAGTTTATCAGTTGGTGTAGTGTTTATCTCCATTATGTTCTGGAGTGGAAACCTAAGTTAGATCTGCAGAACTCGTGGATGTTATTAAGGCTGACTAGCTGGAAACTTTTTGAATGAGTCAAGTATTTTTTTAATGCTGTAAGGAACTTTTCTTTCTTTCAAGGTACAAAAGGAATCAAGCATGATTAAACCTTTCTTACTATATATGGAAACAGTGATTGTGACCACTTAAATTGATTTTGTTTAAAATCAGTTTTCCTCAGTGGAATAATGTAGTATGATTTGCACATGGGCTGGAATTCCTGGTGTGAATGTTTCCAGCACTGATCATGTAATGACAGTGCCTGAAGGAACCACAAGTGGACTTAAGAACTAGGTTTCAACTTCATTAATTCAGTGCTGAGGCTGTTACCTCATTTCCTCTACATCTTCTCCTCTCATTTGTGATAGATCCAGTGCTACTGGTTGTAGAGCCTCACAGCACTGAGTGCTGTGCATCTCAGGCTGTACCATTTCTGAGTTCAGATGTCTGATTTTCTTTCTGTGAGAGGTATGGAGACAGCAAAGCAAGGAGACCTCTGTCTGCTTCTTCCTACCAGCAGAATCTGGCTTCTAAGCTTTCTCTATTCTGATCATTAGCCTCATGTACCAGTGAACTAAACCAGTAGTTAAGCAAGCTTGTGGTCTGTATGTGGATTGTGAAATTAACAAAGGAAATTAACAGGCTTAAATTCACTGTCCAGCAATCCGTACTCTGGCTACAAATTCTTTTACTGAAGGTAAGGAGGTCAATGTGCAGTGTACTAGGTGTTATTTAAAGCTGATGATTTACTCACAAAATTCTAAGTATTTCCATGCCCAAATCTGTGAACTGAATTGCTTATCTAAGAGAAGATCAACGTCTGGTAACTCTGTATCACAAGGAGGAAGATTTCTTTGCAGCTCCAAACCCAGTCAGACTATAGTGTTTTCTATCAACCCTGTTCCCTTGTGAAGCAGTAAATGTCATTTTTTTGTTTTGTTTTGGAGATTAAATCAAAACAAAACCAAATATAAACCCCCTGAAAAAATGTAAAGCTAAAATTCCCCTAAAACCAGAGAGAAAATATGCTCAAAACAAGAAGAATTATGTTGCAAATGGAATCTTTAACCTCCTTTTTCACCCTGGTCAGGTAAGGTGATTAACATGGACTGAAGGTGAAAATGAAACTTCTTTAAGACTTCAGAACATTTTGGCAGATAGAAATTGTATGTGTCTGAGAATGACAGAGTTGTACACACCTGCCTTTCCTTCAGTCTGACCAATTTCTTAGGATGTTTAAATCCATTTTATAGGGGATAAATTAAGAGCTTGAAAAGCATTTTACCTAGGTGAGGTATTTGTTATCCTGTGACTGAAGTGATTAGTTTGCAGACCCTGCTCAGTTATTCTCACTCTGGCTTGATTTATATCAAGCTATCCCTCTTTTATTTCTCCTTTTTGTTCCCCCATTGATGCTTGATGCTCATTATAATTAGCATGCACCAAGAGGTGGTTAATTTATAGCTTCAGCTTTGACTAGAGTCCCTCTTCTAAGGAATTCTAAATACCCTTCAGTCTCTTAGAATAGGTGCAGCACAGCCTTCCCATTTCACATGGAACTCAGTCTTCTGAGCCTTACTTATTTTTCAGGGAGCTCCCTTGCCCCACCTTTCTTTGGACAATGCACAGAGAGCCGTGAAGGCAATGCCTGACATTCAGGAGGACAACACCCCTTGACTGCTGCCTGCCTTTTCTGCCCTGCGTGGGTGTGCAGTGGGTGTTCAGAGGAGCCAGGTCCCCCTGCAAGCCCTGCCTGTCCCTCCTCACTGAGCCACCCGGTGGCAGCAGCTGCCAGTCCCTGGCAGCCACCACAGTGCCTGGACTGCCAGGTCAAAGGCTCTTTACCACACGAGACACAAGTCTTTCGGTTTGCTCTTGTCTCCCCACTCTCCAAGGTTAGTATTGTCTCGCACCAGGTGACAGTGCAATTTTTCATGGAAAGGAAACATTTGTCCTGGGGTCAGCACGAAATAGATGGCATTGGTAGATGCTGTTTTGCAGAAGATACCTGAGGCAGCTGTGCTGTTTATATTTTTCACTTGGGAATACTTGCTTGCACAGAAAGTGTGGTTCCTGCAGCCCTTCTCAGTTGGGTACAGTTTTGGAGGCAAGCACACGATTCTTGATGTCGTGGTTCAAAACGACCAAGTGTGGAGACCTCTTCGAGTCTGCTAGACCAAACATTCTTAGTAGATACAAACAAGGATGGATCCACCACTGTGGAGGGCTGCATGTGGGTGAATGTGAATGCCTTCATTTTCTTCTTCATATGAGTTGGATTTGGGAATTACATTCTGGAGGGCTTTTTTTTTTTTTTTTGATTATTTCTCTGTATTTTTACACTGGAGTGTAGCTGCAATGTCCTTACCAACAATGAAGCCATGTTGTACCAGCTGCTTTACAAAACAAACGAGTCAGGTATGTCTTGTGCTTCAGAGAGCTAATCATCAAAGGCAGTGGACTTTTTGTGCAAGAGGGTAGAGTGGAGAATTGGAGCAGAAGGGTAAGGATATGGGAGAGAAAAGAAATCTCTGTATAGTAATGGTATTTGTAGCTATGAAATCTGAATTAACAAGAGTTAGTTTTGTTTGTCCTTTGAAAGGATTTTCTTGTGACACCCAACAGAGTTCTGTTGTCTGACATATACTGAATATGCATCTGTGATGTGGAACTAGAATGTCTTGCTGGCTGCAAACTTCTGTTGAACTTGCACGTAGCCAACATGGTCTCTGTTGCAGCCAGTATGTAGTCAGAAAGAGACCATCAATGACATCTCAGTTCAAAAGACAGAAGAAAACTGCAGAGTAGAGTGCTGTGTATTTAAAGAAGGGAATCAGGAGGTGTCTGCTGGCCTTACTTCCAGAGATCATCTTCAGAAGTTTATTAGATCCGTTGACACTGTACAGCTGTGAGGCAAAAGCAGTGGGGGCAAGCTGCCTGCCACTCTGACTGCTGGGGGCATTGGACCTTCTTTTGGTGCAATTCCTATTGCATCACCTTGGAAAAGGGCAAGTGCAGGTTTTTATGGATACCTTTTCTTTCCCCATAGGGTAGAACTAGCATAAAATTAGAAGTGAGCAAAAGCTTTCTGTAGGGGACCTGTAGTATGTGTATTCCTCTTTTAGATAGCAAGGAAAAGTCAAAGTGTACTAAGTTTTCAAGCAGATAAGTTACATTTCTATCTAGTTAATCAAGTCTAAAACTCTCTAGATGTTACTGTGGTTCTTCATGGCTTAGTGCTTTCCTGTGATCTGTGCTGCATGGCTGGAGTTGCCCTGTGGCTTGGGGTGTGGTTGGGTTTGTTGTTATTGTTTGGTGGTTTTATGTGTTTGGTTTGCATCTATGAGAAAGATTTAAACAAAGTCTTCTTTTTCTGTTGAAGTAAAAGAATTGTGGAGGTGGTTTTTTTCCCTCTTCACTTAGGCAAGAGATAAGCTTTGTTCCAATCATGGCAAAGTGACCCTGAGTGCATCATCATCTGTCATTCTGACACTTGTAGTTGCAGTGCTGGGTACGTCCTGAGGTATCTTTTTGTATGCAGAGTGCGGAGCTGAAGCCAGAAACTGTACATTCAGCACAATTCCACAATGGTCCTAACTGACCCTGATGCACTGCTTGTGCTGATGCCTGCTGCCACCTCCTACACAGAACATCCTGTGGATAGTGGTATAACCCCACACAGGTTGAAAAATCTTCTCTCTCCTCAAGATTTCCATCTCAAAACAGTTTGACTGATACAGTTGCCCTCACCACTGGTCTTGCTTAACATTTTAAGATTGCAGTTGCTGCAGTTTGAATGCTTCCACACCTAGGAATTTTTGGATGGTATATATCAGATAGCAGGATTTTTTGTTGTTAATTTGAGGATTTAATGATTGTATGTAAAGCCCACTCACCTGAAATAATGGACACTGGAAATCTCTTACAAGTATTAGTACAGAGTATCTTACAAGGTGGGAATGTGTATGATTGTGTGTTATATCTGCATGGATTTCACTCTTGTGTACATTTTTGGGGTTTGATTGTTCTTTTTAAAGAAAGGAGATGGGCACAATGCAAAAGGAGGAGCTGAAAGGTATTTAGAACCTCTTGGCTGTGCGGTGCCTTGATCAGGAGGTGATGGGGTCCTGTCAGGAGCTTGATAAAAGCTGAGGGTTACTGTAGTTTAGTGACCTTCTTACTGGAAAGATGCTTCCTTTGTAAACACAATCAATTGTGGAACACAAGATAAGACTTTAATGCAAAGTAATGGCAAGCTTACAAGAAAAAAAATCAATCTGATGAGACAGCAAATTGCCCTAAAATAGATGTTATTACCATGGTGCAGTTATTTCCTCTTGCATGAGAGGTAAATGGGGGAATTTAGTCTCCTGTAGTTTTTCATTATAAGCTAAGTAATGATTCTGTTTTTCCAGTTCTCCACATACTTCTACTTTCCTTCACTATGTCTTTCCTTTGCCTCAGTTTCTTGCAATACTTGGCCTGTCTGCCTCCATCCAGATGCTACAGGTTTATCAAAATTACAACAGTAGGAATGGATTCATTTTCTGAGATGGAAAGAAGAGATTTGCATTTTAACAATTAAAAAAAAGGTGACTTTTTTGTGCAGTTGCTGGATCTCAGAGGTACTGCTCACAGCTTTCTCTTTTTTGGTGTTTTTTGTACCCACCTAAAACTGTGTTCTTGCAAGAACTTACATATTGTAAAGTGATTTTTGCAAACTGTGTGTAGTTTACACACGGAGAAGGGAAGCCAAATACTAGACACCTGCTGTGGTGGAATGAAACCCACAGGATTTCAGAGGCAGCAGTTGGCCAGCTGGTGAGACTTTTTGTTATTTTAGGATCTGAGGCTTTTTCTACAGTACACATATACACATTTTTGATGTTACTTCTGTGGTTTGTTTGGTTATGGCTCACTTCTATGGATTTCCTTTTTTTAATGGTAACGTTCAACCATTTTTTTTGTGGCAGCCATCTGATGCTTTAAATGGTAGCAGTAGCTCTTGAGCTTCTAACTAGTGTCTGCAGTACCTAACTAGTGTCTGCAGTACCTAACTAGTGTCTGCAGTACCTAACTAGTGTCTGCAGTAACTAACTACTGTGCACAGCTCTGGAGCCCCCAGCGCAGCAAGGACATGGAAGTGTTGGAGCAGGTCCAGAGGAGGCCACGAAGATGCTCAGAGGGCTGCAGCAGCTCTGCTCTGAGGACAGGCTACAAGAGTTGAGACTCTGCAGCTTGGAGAAGAGAAGGCTTCCAGGAGACCTTAGAGTAGCCTTCCAGGATCTGAAGGGGCCTACAGGAAGGCTGGGGAGAGACTATTGACAAGGTCTTGCAATGCCAGGACAAGGGGCAATGGGTTTGAACTGGCAGAGGGGAGATTTAGACTGGATGTTAGGAGGAAGTTGTTTGCAGTGAGGGTGGTGAGGCACTGGCACAGGTTGCCCAGGGAGGTTGTGGCTGCTCCCTCCCTGGAGGTGTTCAAGGCCAGGTTGGAGGAGGCCTTGAGTGAGCTGTGCTAGTGGGAGGTGTCCCTGCCTATGGCAAGGTGTTGGAACTGGATGATCCTTGAGGTCCCTTCCAACCTTACCATTCTATGATTCTAGTTAATGTGCCTTTATAATTAATGCATTGCTCTAGCATCTAAGCCTTCAAGACCTACATTTAGCATGGTACTGAAGTTTGCCACAAAATGAGTGCACAAGCACTTAAGGGCACTTGGACAAGTCTGATCTGGGATGATTTTTCTGTTTTGCTGTGAGGTTTTTGTTTCTCATCTGTACCACATGGAAGTTACAGGCATAACAGAGGTTTGGGTTTTCCTTCTTTCAGAGGCACTGGAGTTGTAACTGGATTCATTAGCGTAGACATGGACCTGAGACAGTTCTTCCTGATGCGTTTTTAGCAGCAGAGGGGTGGTGAGCTGTGCTCGCTGTAATTGGTGAGCACAGTAACAGTATAATGAATGATTTATTCATTATTTTAATGTTTGCTATACAGTGTATGGGATCTGCTGGTTTTTTTTTTTTTTTTTATACCTCCTTGTTTATTCAGTAAGGGCGATTCTGTATTCGAGATGGGGGAAGCACAATAGGCATTTACCATCTTATTGTTATCCACGGCACACATTGAAGCTGATTGTGGAAGTGAGGATGGCTAAGGGTGGTCTAATGTCACATGTTGTTGGGTGGTAATATGAAGCCTTTGACTAATTAGTTAGCCATGAAAACAAGTTCCTCCTCTCATACTGCATCTTGTGCTTTTGTCCCATTAGCAGGCTGCAGCCCAAGGGAGCATTCTGTTAGCACAGAAGAAACAGCATCCTTAGTGTTCTTTGTTACTGACCTTATGTACCATCCAGTTTGGTTAAGGCAGGATTCTATCTGTAAATGAATTAAAAGTGCTTGTAAAAGATCTTTATTTTGGAGAAAGTAGCTGGGATGTTGCTGTTGTCCCATTTCCAGTTTCGTTGAGGCTGAATAAATGCTCAGTTCTGGTTTGAGTGAAATAAGAAGCAGAATAGCTCTCTCCGAGCCAACCACTCTTCTGTCATGTTAGCTGAAACAGATGCTGTCATTAAAGTTTAATTACTATGTGACTCACTTTTTAGTGCAATGGCTAGAAGAGAATCAGAATGAGGTTTTATGCAATCTGTTTGGAGTAACAGAAACACCAGTTGAGACTGATAAGCTCTTTGGGTCTTAAAACAAAATAAAACAGTATGAAACCCACCTACTTTGGCTTCCTGGATAATAAGAGTTATAGGGTTTCATTGGGTAGTTCTGGGATCAAATCCATAATACCCAATTTGAACCAAAATAATGTCCTGTTGCAAGAACTGCATAGGAACAATGGATTCTTCTCAGGCTTTCAGTGATCAGCTATCCTGGTTTTAAAGGAGCACTTCACTGATCTTAGATATGCTCCCACAATTACCTTTGGCTGTGTGAGTGGGCTCCTTACAGAACATGTCATGAGAGAGAGATCCCAAAGAAGTTTGGTTTTGTTTTTTTTATTTATTGTAATGCAGAAGATAGAAACCAGAGGGGAAAAGGGATAGAGAGGTAAGCATCTTGCCCTCATAAACAGTCAGTATTAAGTCAGTGCTTCCCAATCAGTGTGCTGTCTATCAGGTGAAATTTCAATTCCTTGTCAGGATCAGGTGGACAAGAAATTCTGGCTTGGATTTCTCAGTGGTACTTTTCACTTCTGCCCCTGTTTAAGCCTAGTTCGCTGGCAATATTGTGATATAGTTCTATTTACTTTTGGCAAAACCCTAAAGATACTGAATTTAGCTTAAAAAGAAAAAAATCCATCAACCTGTCCTTCCAGTACCAAAGTGGTGGGATGGAGTATGAAAAGAGCAGTGGATTTTCTTAGGTTTGAGTTGTTGCCTGAAGAGTGTGAGAAGGTGGCAAGAAGGGCATTGTAGCTGCATACCCTCATCCAGTAGCAGTTCCTCTGTGAAGATATCAGACTTGGTATGTGATAAGTGCGGCTCTAGAATGGGGATCCAAACAGCAATAAGCTCACCATGAAAGGATTATGAGAGTAGAGAATGACAGCATATTATAAAAACTGAGTGTTTTGATGCTGATGTTGACCAAATACTTGTATATCTATGCTAAGTTAGTCTAAATTGTCCTTTGGCCTAATGTATGACGTTTGCAACGGTCTCTGCAAGACTGGAAATTAATCTACTGCTGGTGGAGAGTGAAAACCAGAAGGCATGCAGAACACTTGTAAGGGTGAATGAAAATTTGGCATCTGTTGGCTTCCCCTTTCCGTTCCTATCTCTGTACCCTGGAGTTCTGTGAAACTCCAGGTCTCCTGTACCATGTCAAGCAGGAAGTTCAACCCATACTTGAAGCTATAGCTTTCTGGTAAGTGTTGTTCAAGAAGGCTGACTGTGGTTTGGCTTAACTCCTCCCAACACATAGCTCAGCAGCACTTGGGCAATAGTTCAGTTTATGGGTGTAACAGTGTCTCTTTAAGTGCTGACAAGGAGGCACAGAGCAGAAATTCACATCTGAGGTATCTATTTTTGATGAGGAAAATAGAAGTGAAAAGGACTAGTATTTACTGTTGTGCACACACTGGTACTTGGACAGAAACATCCTGGTGGTGACAAGACTGCAGTCGCTTAAAAGCCTTGCGAGGAGCAGAGAACAGTCAAGATAATGCCGCTCTTTATTCTCAGTGCTGTTCAGATCAGGCTCCCTCTCTAGAGCCTTCCCTATGCTTTCCTTCTGTGTTGCCAGCGAAAAGCTTGGCTTTTCCTAGGCCTTTTAATATTCCCACTTAATTAGGAGAAACCATTTTTCTACTGGATACAAAGTAGCTCCATCAGAACAGGAACTTTAAATTACTCCGAGTGATTTATAGTAGCTGTCATCCATTCTGATTCTTTTTTATTTTATTTTTTTAATCTTTCTTGCTGTAGCATCTTAAAATTTCCGCTCTGTATGACATTAACCATGGAAAACAGTGTTCCTGGTAGTGCTGACAAGAATAATTGCAGAAGAAATCAGCATTTTAAAGACTAAAGTCACTTGTTTAAGCAAATAGATGCATACAAAAGTACTTCTAAATCTCTGTTTATCTCAAGTGACTTCTTTAGAAACTGCCTACAGATAAAAGAAATTCACAAGAGTCCTCATTTTTGTTCTGAAAGATCACTAATAGGATTTTCTTTTTAACCTTTGCTTGTGGAAAAGTGATTGAATATGCTCATGAAACCAAAGTAGATAGTTTTAGAACAGCTAAGCCACCATACAATGCCACTGTAAGCAGATTTGGTTTCACAGAGCTCAGTGGAGGCAAAATAAAAATATTGATGCTTCTAAAACAGATACTTGTCACTTGACAAACTACTTCTTCTTTGAAGTGGGCTTCCCTGAGTGTTTATCAGGATTTGGTGACTCTGTTTGCCTTGACTTGCCTACACAAGACCACCTGCTTTTTAACTACAGTACCTGTACTGATTTCAAGAGAGCAATGTGGTGATCATGCCCAAGTTCCTGCTGAGGAAGATGCTGGTACCCAAAGTCCTCCGCTCAGCTAGCAGGCTTGAGGAAGTCATCTTTCACATCAGGCACTCTGCACACCGCTGAGGCAGCTTCAGGCAGAAAGACATTTCCATTTTCTTCTATGCAGGTGTCTTGCAACCTGAAGTCAGATGGCAGAAGTAGGGAATTTTATTCCCAAACCCAAGCCTAAGCTTTAAGTGTACCTCTGACCGTGTCGTGCATAGACTGAATTCTTTGCAAAGCCTTTTTGGGCAGGTTTAATTCCAGACATGACATTCTTTTGGCTCCTCCTGCTTCACTTGTTCATCAGGTTCCAGTGTTTCATTGTTGTAAGGTTACAGCATCAACAGAATGGTGCCACATTAGTAGCATTATTCTCTTACCTTTTAGTTACTTTCAGGCTGTCCTTTGTTTTGTGTCACTTTCGATCTTGTGTATCAACTGAGCGTCCATAAAATTACCACAAGACCCTCTTGTTTGCTTTTCCAGATCCTTCTGCATTTGTCAACACAGGAAATCTAGCACAAAACAGGATGAAATGGTGTGGATACAAGAAGCCTAATTGCAGGCTGAATCCACTCCTCAGCATTAAATATAAATTCTGAAAGTTTACTTATTTCAGTTAATTTGCCAACATTTCTCAAAATAATTTTACTGCTCTGTTTCAAAATACACAATTGCAGTACCAAGATGTGAAAGCAAATTTGTCTCAAGACCCATGCTGAAATAAAACCCTCAACTGAAAACTGGTAAGACTCCTGTAAAACGAAGTTTCTTTTTCCACCAGATTACTCTGCCCTAGCTGTGAGGGGTCAGTGGCTGCAAGGCCTGCAAAGGGACAATGATAAATGAAGTAGGAACTTCCTAGATTTCAGCAGAATTAGGAGTATGCTTTAAAACTTTGAAATACTGTCCAGATTTTCACAGAATCACAAATAATTGAGTCCAACTGTCAACCTAAGGCCACCATGGCCATTAAACCATATCCCCATGCACACACTGCAGGCTCATGGGGTTTTTTTTTGTTTTGTTTTCTTCCTTTGTTAAAGAGGAATGATCTAAATGCAGACTCATTTCTAGCATAACTTTAATTATTATTGACACTGCAGAAGCACCTGTTCAAACACTAGGACCTTGCTAAGCTTATTGATCTATAAACATAATGGGAAGACTATTAAAAAACTTGCTCTCCACCCCTTGCAGCCAGTTTCTGTTTCTCAGAGTACTTCTTCTGCCAGTCAGATTTCTTCTCCACCAAGCCGTTTGTTGCTCTCTAACTGCAGAACAAGAATTCCTCTGGCTTTTGCAGATGAACTGCAGTTTCATGACAAAGCCTGTTCTGCTTGGGAAAATTTACAGCTTAGTACAATATACACAATAGACATGAATATTTACAGCTATATACGAGTTAAAGGGAACACAGAAATACAGTCCCCCTCCCAGAAACCAGGAGGGGCTCTCAATCACCCTTCCACCTTCTTTCCACCCCTCTACCTTACCCCAGGGACTGGCTTATGTGCAAGGTGAGTTTGGAGGATTGACCAGGGAGGATTGAAGGAGGGTGATTAGTGAGGTTACACAGCAGAAAGGCCAGAAGCTCCCCACTTTTTAAATTTGATATCTGCTGATTGTAAATGTCTCCTGCAGCGAAAATATGAAGGCCTTCCCAGTTTATTTTCTCAGTTCTTGTGTATAAAGGAGCCTTTTTAGCTCTACCTAAAGTTAAGATACCTATTATGGGGTTTCTGAGTCTGAATGTTCTTGCAAGGTACTTTCAAGACTCAAATAAAAAGAAAATAGGAAATGGAAAGCATGTGGAGCTGCCCCCTCAAGAATACAGAGGTGAATGCCTTGAAATCGGCACGTTACTCAGATCTGCACACTGCTTCAGCTGTCATCCTGACTCCTGACCTCTCTCTAATAAATTCCTACTGAAATGCCCAAATGTCTTGACTTTTCTAGTCAAATCCATGTGTTTTGCAGAGCACCATAATAATGTGCTTGTGGGAAAAGGCTTAAAGTAAGTTAATTGGAGCTATTTAAACATGAAGCATTTTCTATACCGTCTATGTTAAGTCCGTTTGTGGTGATGTAGTTGCGATGCAGCACTGCAACATAAAGACCTGTGCTTTAAGGGCCAGATTCATGAGGTGAATATTCTGGTTTAAAGAAAAATAGGAGTTCTCTAGCATTTTGTTGAGGAATTACAGAAATATTTGCTCCTTGCAGTGATTTTATTAAGGTGTCTTGCTTTTTGAATTAGAGAATAAACAGGGAGTTGTTTTGGAGGTTCTCAGAATGTTGGAAATCATAATGGTAAAAGAAAGAAAGTATCAGCACAAAATAAAGACATTTTCATCTTGGTGATGAAATATCCTGACAGTTCTTGGTTGCTGAACTTGAAATGAGGTCCCATCTTTCTGAAATTTGCAGTTTATTTGCACAAAGTGTAAGATTTTAGAATCCTTCAGGCCTCTTTAAAATGTCATGGTTCCAAAAGTGCATTTATTTTAAGGATATTGCTTACACAAAAATAAGGACTCGTGCAAGGTAGCTGTCTTCTCCACAGAAGGGGAGGGAGAAGTACAACTCAGATTAGGGGGAGGAATTTAATAAGGCGTATTTATGTCCTTCCATGCGCTCTAGATGCAGCTATTCAATTCCTGGTTGTTAATTTGGAGATCAGTAATGTGCTCACAGCGCAGAGGGATGGGCGATTGCCCTGTTTCTCTGAAGTGCAACTGGGGAAGTGCCTCAGTCCTCTCTAGATTTTAATACATAGCACCAATTTGAGTTCTTGCTTATAAACACTTTGTGCTAAAGTGGTGGAGGTGGTGGTGTGTGTTCGTTGTTTTGTGTGGTTTGGGGTTTTTTTTAATCAGTATATGTGTGGGTAGTTTTTGAGGTAAGCAGCTTACTTTTCCAAACTAAACAATTTGAGAATAATTAAATTTATCTTAGTGGCTTGAATGGAATATTATAAAGCAAATTTTAAGAGGTCAGAAATAGAACCTTGTTATTTTAGGAGATTCTAGGATAGAGTAGCACCAGTGTGCTGGTTTTGTCTAGGGCTCATTCTTTGCTAATTACATTTTCTTTGCATGCAGCATTTTAGCCTAGTGTTTAGCGTTGGGGTGTAGAGGGCTTTGCTTTGTGTTTTGCAGGGGTGGTTGGGGTTGGGTTGGTTTGGTGTGTTGATATCTGCTAGTACCAAGTGCCTTAGATTAAATGCATTTACAGGTTTCTGCCTGTAACTGATGGGAGAGGTGGATCTGGGAACAGATATATGTCTGCCTCTATTTTGTGTTTCTTAAAACTGCCTCACCATTCACTGTGTGAGCTCTGAGGTTTGAACTCTTAAAGTAAGGGTCTGCTGGTATGCTTACACCTTGTAAATTAGCCTGGTGGTCAGCAAACCCCCAGCTGTTCTCTGAAAATCAACAAAAGAAAATCCAGATCTGTCAGAAATTCTTAACTTAGAATGTCCTGCCAGCAGTTCTACCTCAACCTTTTGTATGTGATAGCAGACATATCTCAGATGATCTCAACTCTCAGGGGAGCATAAGAATAGAGGCATTCTCTGCATGCATGAGTGGTTAGAATAACACTGTGCTTAGTGATCAAATGAACAATCCCTTTGAGCTTTCGAGATAGTACCCCCTCTCACAGGGCATCGGGAAGCATTTCTTTAACAATTATGTAACAACAAAGCACAATAGGATCTCTGGTTGCTATGAGTTCTTTGGAGGAAGAAAGTCAGACTCTGTATGTTACCTTGTTACTGTCTCAAATTAAACCACTTCAGCACTCAAAGAATACAACCTAATCTGTTGCCAAATCCCTGGCACTGATGGCACAGTCTGATGCCTAAATAAGTGTTCAGTGTTTTTTACATATTAACCCACAATTTTTCTCTTGATGGAGCAGAACACATCCAATAATGAGTTCAAAAGTAACAAAATGCTGCATAACCTATGGTCCTGAGGAAGAATGAGGATGTGGGAAAGTTGCTCTGGTTTGGTTTTGTCTTGCAGGGGGTATTCAGCACAGCCAGTTTTCTTACTGTCCTGCTGTGAGATTTTTTTTTTTTTTAGTGTGTAGACAAAGTAGTTTAGATGTCTGAATCTGCTGCAGACCTTTTTTTCTTTTTTCTTGAATTATTTTGCATCCTGTGGGTTAGTATCTTGCTTCCTATTCAAGCAGATGAAAATTTGTGATAAATTGGCAGCGTGGTGCCCTGTGTTAGAGTCTGAAACTAGTACAAAAGAAAGAAAGCAGCTGCTAAATTGTTAAGCAGACAATTTCCATATCGTAGGTGGGTTTCCTGGAGTGCCCTGTTGGGCACTCTTAAGCCCTCTGGAAAAATTAACAGATCATAACTTGTGTGTGTTGTAAATAACAAATAGTTTGCTAAGCACAGAAGTGAGCTCTGCAGAATATCCTAAAGCATTTGCACATTCACAGCTCGTTCTTCAAGAAGAAAATTGTTAAATGGAAGGGAAGGGCTAGAAGAACCTGAAGCATAGGTGGTGAATGCTACATCCATACCATGTTCTGGATGTAAAATAACTGTCAACATTTGGGAGTTTGCACAGGGGTAGTTTTTGAAAAGTTGAAGGTCAAAATAACTGATGCCAGACTCTAACCTGGCAGGTGAACACTGAAGCCACTAAACTTTTCCCATTCTGCTGGTGCTGGTGTCCTTAGCTGTGTGTTTCCCAAGAATAATCCTGGAGAGAGCCAAGTGAGATGGATAAATGGACACATGCTATTCAGCAGCAGCTGTCAGTTGCATTCAGTTTCACTTGGCTAGGCACTAATTTGACCTTTGCTACTGCTATCTTTTTATTGCTGTTTTTTCTCTTGAGCACGTTGTAATCCGTTTGGGAAGGTTGGTTAGGTTAGGTTAGCAATAATAATCCAAAACCAGAGCTTGATGTGTGCTGCTTTATTGCTACCACCCATTTCATACAAAGCCTGTTTTCAGGGTAGAGTGGGAACACATTTGGATTGCATGCTTTTTAGCTCCCATTGGGCTTCATTGCCAAAACACTGGCATTGCCAAAACGGTGCCACTGGCCATACTAGTGACAAGGCTGGAAGTTGGCCTGCTAACAAGTGTCAATGTCTTGCCTTAAAAAAGCAATCCGATGAAGAGCCACACAAATCTTTTCCCAAAGAGGGAAATCTTCTAAGGCAGTAACCAGACAAAGAAAAGCATAGTTTTGCTTGCTTTGCTTTCAGAGACCACTCATTTTTAAATGGGTTAGGGTAAATACATTCCATTTTCTGCTGAAAGAAGGGATGTAACAGTTAATTTTATTTGTTATGCCTGCATGGGGCAGGAGGAGAAAAGCAGCAAAATAATGTCACAGGTATGGTGAGCATGTTTCTGCTGACAGGGGACCAGGATCTTCCACAGTATCACAATATCACCAGGATTGGAAGAGACCTCAAAGATCATCAAGTCCAACCCATCACCACAGACCTGAAGACCAGACCATGGCACCAAGTGCCACGTCCAAACCCGCCTTGAACACCTCCAGGGATGCTGACTCCACCACCTCCCTGGGCAGCCCATTCCCTTCTTCTGCAGCTGGATCTTGGTATGAAATTCATGGCCTGTGTCTCATGATAGCCATGGCCACAGCTGGAAAGCTTTGAGTGTATAGCTTGTTGCTGTTTTGGACAGGTACAATGCCATAGTGGTCACATCCTTGGGGGAACAGAAAAGTTGGCTGATCAAGCACATAACTGATTCTCAAATCAAAAGCAACCTCACTGATAAATTTATTTATGTACTTTGATTTATTTTATATATGCACAAATGAAAATAAAGAAGCATTCCTCTTGTAAAACTGAGGAATAAGGAGATACTAAAGATCTCTCCACACTACAGGACCTCAGGAATATTTTCCATCTCCCTTTTGGGGCTGGGGCTGGCTTCTGCCTGTATTCATGTGCATTCAGGCCCTTTACTCCTGCCTTCCACACCTCTGTGTCCATGTTCCTGTGTCAAAGATACTTTAATGTGCAGGCCAGGGGACAGAGCTCATGTCCTGCCAGCTAGCCTGAGCACAGCTGTCTAACCTCAATTCATCCAGTATGAACAAGCAAAAAAAAAAAAAAACCAGATTGGTTTTCAGTAGTTACTTGGAGTGTGGCTAAGGCTGCCTCCTGATTTAGAGATCTGCAGTGGTTACTAGCCTTGATCAGTTTTCAATTTATGTAAAATAGGTGCAGGAGAGCCTAAAGAATGCTTGGATGGTATCATGGATGTCTGCCAAGTGTGGATCACCTTAGTTCTGATCAGGATATTGTGTAAGAGATAAAACATGTAGTCCCTCATACGTGTGCTTGGTCAGCTGTAAAAAACTTCCAGTCATTTTTAAAGACTTGTTAGAGATGGTGTGGGGCAAACAGTCCTTCTGTAGAGGAGGAAAAGACATTGCTGTAGCTGTTTCTCTGGTATCACTGGCATCAGTGGCATCTCTCCAGTCAGCATTCAAGTGCACTGGCATTCACTGAGTGTTGTGTTCTTCAGAAGCAGAGCCTCTTGCTGTGTTTCAGTTGGTGTTACAAAACATGAAAAGACAGTCTCTTTAGATAAAATTTCCTTCTTCCAGTTGTTTCCTTTAAAATGTTGGGGGGGTTGATTTTTTTTTTTCCCCCTTTACCTGTGTGATTAGTTTTGGGGTTTTTTTTCCTCCAGGGTTTTAGGGGTTTTTGGTTTTGAGATTTTTTTTCTTGGGTTCTTTTTGGTTGGTTGGGAGGTTTTTCTTGTTTGTTTCTTGTTTGGTTTAAATTTCTTTTTATAAATTCCTTTTCTGCCTACTATTCAAGGGGTTGAAACAGACCAGTAAAGTAACCCTTCTGCAGGCTTACTGCTGCCAGTACTCCTGAGTTCTTTGTGTAGATGCTGCTAGAGAAGCTGTGTAAGCCCATTGTGAGAGACATCAGTGGCAGAAGGTAACCTGGTGCTCAGGGATGTGGTTCCTCTGTGTTGGAACACATCCCACCCTTGCCTTTTGCTGACATTTGTCCATTTGCTTGGAGTTTATTAAGGCAATTACCTTCATTCATGCAGTAGGTAGCTGACATTTACTAATTGCATCACATTTGTGCATGCATAAATACAGGATTGTGCTAACAAATGGCTTTTGCTTATAAAACTTAGTAGTGTTGCTATCTAAAGTTGTCTCTGGGCCTATGCTGACTTAGACCTGTACAGATGCAGGTCAACATAGCTCAAGAGGGTTGAGATTAGTTGTATTAACCAAAGATATCCTGCATGTACAGGGTTGCACATCCATCCAGTTATGTCAAAGTCCTTGTGAACTGAGGCTGCATGTCACAGGTCCTGCCACTCACATGAATGCCAAAGGCCTCATGCTGACTTGAAAGCCAGTCAAAACAATCTTAAAGAAAGTTGCAGATCTGTACTGCAGTGCAAGTAGAAGGCTGGCTGAAGATTATGCAGGTTTTCTGCTGGTTAATGGTGATGGTAGTTAGCCCCATGGAGTTTCCAGGCACCACAGGAAGTATGCACTAGTTAAATGGGAACTATTCTCCCATGAATCTCTCTCTCTCTGGAGATGTTCAAAACCTGCCTGGATGGGTTGTGATCTGATATAGAATCATAGAATGGTAAGGCTGGAAGAGACCTCAAGGATCATCTAGTTCCAACCCCCTGCCATAGGCTGGGGAGGGACTATTGACAAGGTCTTGCAATGCCAGGACAAGGGGCAATGGCTTTGAACTGGCAGAAGGGAGATTCAGACTGGATGGTAGGAGGAAGTTGTTTGCAGTGAGGGTGGTGAGACACTGGCACAGGTTGTCCAGGGAGGTTGTGGCTGCTCCCTCCCTGGAGGTGTTCAAGGCCAGATTGGAGGAGGCCCTGAGTGACCTGTGCTAGTGGGAGGTGTCCCTGCCTATGGCAGGGGGTTGGAACTGGATGATCCTTGAGGTCCTGAGGTCCCTTCCAACCTTACCATTCTATGATTCTGTGATTCTATAACGAGGACTCAAGAATAAAGGTGTTTGCTTTTTCAGTCTGCATGCCTCCAGGCTGTTGTGGAGCAGCAGGAGTGGCCTGCCCAGCATGTGGGCAAGCTGGGATTCAAGGCCATAGCAAGGCAGCTGGGAGAGGCACATCAGGGACCCCAAGGAGGGGAAGGAGCAGGACCAGGGATGGCTGTCAGAGTTGGATGCTGTCTGGTGATTGCCAGGCAAGCTTGCAGCCTGTCCCGTGTCAGCAAGACTTGAGGCCAGGTGTGAGCACTGTCTGGCCAAGAACCAGAGCTGAACCACGACTCCAGGCCAGCCAACCAGGAGGCTTCTGACAGGTCCTTCTCTCAACTGAGCTGTTTTCCAGCAGCCTGAGCCTGGGTTACGGTTGCCCTATAGCAGAGCTGCCCTTGAAGTGGGGCAGGTAAAGTGGCAGAGGTATGGGTGGGAAGCTGCTGCAGAGCCTGCTGGTGTGCTGAGGACCATGTGTTTTTCAAACCAGGTTTTCTCAAGCCATGTGGTTGTTCAAACTGTTCTTCACACCTTCTGAAGGTGAAATTAGCCTTTTTCCTTTTTCTTTTTAAAAATTGCCTCTTATTATACCATCCTTCCTTGATGGCAGTAGTTCAAGCTTTCAGTGAGGAAAAAAAAGTGAGAGAGTAAACAGAGATCTGGAGCTATGTGAGCGATTCTCCTGTCATCTCTTCCAGCACATTGGGCTTTTGTAGCCTGTGGCACCCCCTTGGCAGGCCCCACTGGTTATCATGGTTTCTCAGGGTAACCCAAGTGCACGATTCACTATGATGGATTACATCCTAAATGAAGTACTGAACCAAACTGCAAGGGCTTTATTACATTGCATTATCTGCATATTTCAGAATGATGCTAAATAATTTTCTGGGGCAGCACAGGCTGTGAATAGGGGGAAAAAAAAAATCTTATTTTGCCACACAATCACAATCTGTGGCTACAGAAATGTTCTTCAAGTGTTTACCTGGGAAAAAAATGACTTTTTCTTTTCAGAGATAAGATTAACAGAGCTATTTTCTGTCTACAAAGCAGTTTTTATCTTTGTGAGTTGTCTGTGCAGCTTCCCAGGAGGTAAAAAAATAAAAACTCCCTGCTGAGGAAGCGGTGGCAGAGTTGCTATCTTCATTTGTTTCAGAAACCTGTGGTGACTTGGGTGTAGTGCTCCTGCACACACGCACGCTGCTGCTTACGTGAGTACAAGTGGAGAAGGGTTCAGCCTTTTGCAGGCAGGCACAGGTCTGCTGCACCTGAGGAGCTGCCAGTTGGAGGCTGTAAGTCCCAGGCTGGTGCAGCACCAAGGCCCCTCCAGGTGTCAGTCAGATCTGTTGGCTGGGATCAGCATGGTGCTGAGGGCTGTGACATGACTTCTGCTGGCTTGGGGTGTGAATGCAAGAGGCAGGCATGACATTGCCTGGCTTCCTGGGGTTGCATCTTCAGTTATGGTCACCAGTAACATGCCACTTTTGTGCACAAATGCCACCCTGTGATAGTCCTTTTGATGTAACCTATCAGATCGCTCTCAGGCTCTTTGTGAATTGCTCTAGAAGTGATGGCTTTACTCATTCATACTCTAGGGGTGGATAGAGAGGAACATACACTAACTGCACTTAGAAAAATATGTTTATAGCATTTTTTTGCTTTTTAAAATATTCCAGTTCATGTGCAGCTCAACCATGGCATCATTTTAATCTAACAGCTCTTTCTGCTGAGTTTTCTTCATCGCATAAAGTGACCTTAGACATACTCGAGCAGCAAGATAAAGTTTGTGAATTCCTTTTTTTTTTTCCCCTTTCTTTCTTTCTGTTTTTTAATAGCAGTAACTCCCACGAACTGGTACAGGGCTTGGTACTGTGCAAGCAGTTTTTCACTCTTAGAATGCTGCTGCTGAAAAGCAGATATTGTGCAAAGTACCATCGATCACTGCCGCGGTTTTATACAGTTTGTCACCATTGTTCTTCGTATAGCATTGAGTCACATTTAGAACTAGGTTGCAGCTCACAAGTGTTCTGTGGAGGGCAAAAAGTGGTGCTCTGGTGGTGCTTTTTTAAGTAAACCCTCCCTCTTATATAATAATTTTAAAAAAAAAAAATTTTAAGTGTAGAGAAAATAACTCTGCTGAGCCCTAAATGAAAGAGGTTTGTTAATGTATTTAGAAGTGTATAATGTGGTTTGTAATGGTGGAGGGTTAGGATAGAGTTTCTGACCTTGAGTAGTTGAGGTTAAATGCTAAGCTGTTAAAACAGAATTCTAAATCTTGGGCTTTTTTTTTTTTTTTGACAGATGAATATCTCACAGGCAGACACAGGCTGTGGTTGTATGTCTGGGTTAGCAGCTTTGGGATTTCCTAACAACTTCTGGGTTTTTTTTTTCTGACTAAGAGCATACTGTAAAAAATCCAGCTGCAATGCTACGTATATATGTCTTTAAATAGTGAATTGTGTCATTTTTTGGTAGTTTTTTAAAGAGACTGAAATTCCAGAGAGCTTGTTCTGCTCACTGGATGTATTGTTAGGACTGCTGTGCTTTTTCTATTAAGAATCCAAAATGTACTGCAAGCCATCCTCATGAAATTCAACAAGGCCAAGCATAAGGTCCTGCCCCTGGGTAGGCACAATCCCAAGCACAACTCCAGGCTGGGTGGGGAATGGCTGAGAGCAGCCCTGAGGAAAAGGACCTGGGGGTCTGGGGTGATGAAAAGCTCAACATGAGCCTGCAGTGTGAGTGCAGCCCAGACAGCAACTGTGTGCTGGGCTGCAGCAAGAGCAGTGTGGGCAGCAGGGCAAGGGAGGGGATTGTGTCCCTTTACTCTGCTCTCCTCAGACCCCACCTGGAGT
Organism: Eubucco bourcierii; assembly: GCA_013396675.1. NCBI lineage: Eukaryota > Metazoa > Chordata > Aves > Piciformes > Ramphastidae > Eubucco > Eubucco bourcierii. Next base: position 85,063 of record VWZE01016936.1, read on the forward strand.
CCTGTGTGCCCCCAGTTCTGGAGTTCTGGAGCCCCCAGCACAGGAAGGACATGGAAGTGTTGGAGCAGGTCCAGAGGAGGCCACAAAGATGCTCAGAGGGCTGCAGGAGCTCTGCTGTGAGGACAGGCTGAGAGAGCTGGGCCTGTGCAGTCTGGAGAAGAGAAGGCTTCCAGGAGACCTTAGAGTAGCCTTCCAGTATCTGAAGGGGACCTACAGGAAGGCTGGGGAGGGATTATTGACAAGGTCTTGTAATGACCAGGGAAGGTTTAGTCTGGACATTAGGAAGAAGTTCTTCACAGCAGGAGTCATTGGCATTGGAATGGGCTGCCATGGCAGTGGTGGAGTCCCCATCCCTGGAGGTATTTATAAGGAGGCTGGATGAGGCACTCAGTGCCATGGTTTAGTTAATTAGAAGGGTTAGGTGATAGGCTGGACTCAGTGATCCTAGAGGTCTTTCCCAACCTGGTTTATTCTGTCATTGTGCTGTGCGGGCATAATCTGGAATTTGGTTCAGATGAAGCCTGCTAAATCCTGCAGCAATATCATGATGAACCACAAAGTCTGTGGAGGTGGAGCTTGTGGAAGTGGGGTAGTTGGGACAGCAGAGCCATTCAGACAGCAGCTTTGGTCCTGGAGGTGCTGGAAGAGGAGGTGGGAGGAAGGACAGAGAAGTGATGGGGGAGCAGAGAGGAAGAGGGTGTTTGGCATGGGAGAGCAGCAGGATGTGGTGGCAAATTGGAGTGTAAGCACTGTCCTTTCCTTCAGGGTTGGAAGACTTACATCCAGGTGTTTAGGGCTGTTATTTCATTGGCTCACTGTGGAGTGTACAGTCCTTTCATGTGACTTCTTTTAACTAGCTTCTTCATGTCCTGCTAAAAGCTGGCTGTTGCTTTGCAGGATAGACAGACCAGGTGGTTTGTGTCCAGCTCTAAATGTCAGAGTTCACGTTTCTTGTTAACCACTAATCTCTCTCTGGTCAAACATTTTATTCTGTGGAGTAATCTCACTGCTGTAGGACCTTGTGCCAGTTCAGTCAGTGCAGGCTGCTTTAGTCCTTTGTATTCTATCTGCTGGAACCTCCTGCTTGGTTTCAAGTACTCTTTATTCTCATCTTAGGTCTGTACTCAAAACTATCATGAAGAAGATATTGCCTCCTGTAAAACCAGTGATAAGTTCTGGAGATAAGATTTCCTTCTGATGTGTCTGTCCTGTTGGTTGGTTGGTGTGGGGTTTTGGGGGATTATTTTTTTTTTTTTTTTGTGTGTGTGTATGTGTTGGTTTGGGTTGGTTTTGTTTGTTTGTTTTTCCCAAATACACATTTAAATTGAACCTCATTATCAGTTTTCCAGGCATATATTAGAGTTTCCTTCTAATAAATAGTTGCTTGGATATCAGAAAGAAGTTTCACTGAGAAGGCTTTGAATAGTTTATCATTGCAGTATGATCCAAACTACCTCTGAAACTCTGGGATTTTTAGGGTTTAGTTGTACAGATTATAAAAACATAAAGGCCATAAAGTAATTTTTGGTAATATTTTAATAAACTAATCCCTGTTCATTGCATGTGTTGCAGTATTTCTATATCTGCCCTAGTTCTGTGTTAGAAATTACATGGCTACTCCTAGATCTGTGCTGATGTCCTCCATTATGCAGCTTCCAGACAAAGCTGTTTTGACAAGCAAGACACAGAGCATGGTGGCAACAGTCCCACCCCCTCCCTTCACAGTAGTCAGCAGGATGCTGTGCTCCTTGTACCAGGGCCTACAGGGAGACTTAAGCTGTGAGGTCAGCCATATGCAGCCTCAGGAATCTGCACCCCAGCAGCATCCTTGTCATAAACATGCTTGGGTGTGGGTTGTTTTGCTACATGACTTTGGCTATGGCCTCTGGAATTTGTTCTCTGAGTAGCCTGGCTTTTGGGTTTATCTTCAGAGTGGTCATTTTGACTGCCAGCCTCTAGAGTCCCAGTGTGCATTTCCAGCTCAGACAGCAACCGAGTGCTGGGCTGCAGCAAAAGCAGAGTGGGCAGCAGGGCAAGGGAGGGGATTCTGACCCTTTACTCTGCTCTTGTCAGACCCCATCTGGAGTCCTGTGTGCAGTTCTGGAGCCCCCAGCACAGGAAGGACATGGAAGTGTTGGAGCGGGTCCAGAGGAGGGCCACGAAGATGCTCAGAGGGCTGCAGCAGCTCTGCTATGAGGACAGACTGAGAGAGTTGGGGCTCTGCAGCCTGGAGAAGAGAAGGCTTCCAGGAGACCTTAGAGTAGCCTTCCAGTATCTGAAGGGGGCTACAGGAAGGCTGGGGAGGGACTATTGACAAGGTCTTGCAATGACAGGACAAGGGGCAATGGGTTTGAACTGGCAGAGGGGAGATTTAGACTGGATGTCAGGAAGAAGTTGTTTGCAGTGAGGGTGGTGAGACACTGGCACAGGTTGCCCAGGGAGGTTGTGGCTGCTCCCTCCCTGGAGGTGTTCAAGGACAGGTTGGATGAGGCCTTGAGTGACCTATTCAGGTGGGAGGTCCCCCTGTGACAGGGGGTTGGAACTAGATGATCTTTGAGGTCCCTTCCAACCTTACCATTCTATGATTATTATATGATTATGTTTAAAAATCTGTTTAGAATAAGCATTGCCAGGCAGACAGAAGGTAAAATCTGAAATGCTGCAGGTCCCTGCAGTGACACACTCGTCAAGCGTTTATGGTGCTTTTAAGATTAGCAGTTAGCTGCTCTTCTTGTATGCAGAACTACTTTCTGTCCATATCAAAGGCAGAGCTGGAGCTGCAGGTGACTGCTACCCAGTGTGCCTATCAGATAGGGATCTTCTCTCATTGACAGCATCTTGAAAAGTAGCTGAACCTCATGTCCTGGTCCCCTGCTTCCCTGAAAAGCAAACAGATTCTCGTGTCTTTTACCTCATGAACGCAGCAAGTGGTGTGGCTCTTGTCCCCTCAGAGGTGTAGAGATGTGAGCTTCTGCAAAGGCTGATGTCTTTGGCTGAGCTGGAGGTGTGAGTCACAGGATGGTTGTGTAGCCCCAGGACCTGGAGGTGCTCCTGTAGTTTACTTCCTGGACACAGCTGAAGATGTGGGTCACACATGGGCCTCTGCTTCCTCACCCGGCAGGGACCTGCTCTCACTGTTGGCATTGTGGGCAGAGTAGTTGGGAGGTGTGGGTCACTACCTAAGAGTCTGCCTCTCACATCGAGAGGTGCTTACATCTTTCTAGGGGAATCCATCAGTTTCTGAGATGTGACAAGCTCTGTGAGCAAACTGCAACTGGAAGAAACCTCTGCTCTGTTTGGCTGCCCTGGCCTTTTACCACAGATGGAATTAATTTTCACCTTACAAGGTGGAGATGATGTCAGACCAGTTCAGTGTCTAACAGTTGTAGATTTGTCTTGACTGTAGAGAAGGGCAGTTTCAACAGCCTTGGTCAGCCCTCCAGCACACTTTTGGGCTTTTTCAGAGTATTTTTTGCCAGCTTCTGTAGAGTTAGATCTTCAATTCTGTTCCACATGTACAAGAGTGCAAATACTATGGGATATGGTCTGGAGGCCTGTTTGTGACAGGGTTGTGGTGGTTTGAATTTGCTATGAATTCACTCAGACTAGACTCAGCTTCCTGGAAGTTAAGGAATGATGTTTTATATTCACAGCTTAGCACAATATACAAGCAGATAGTTACAATGTACTACAAATATTTACAGTTACATACAAGTTAGAAGTAATACAGACACACAATACCCCTCCCAGAAATCAGAGTCCCCAGGAGGGGCTCCCAACTACCCTCCCACCTTCTTTCCACCCCCCTCTCTTATCCCAGAATCTGCCTTAGGTGCAAGGTGAGCTGGAAGGATAAGCAAGGAGGGTTAGAAGCAAAATGATTAGTTGGGTTACACAGATCCAAGCAGAAGCCCAGGGTGAAAAACAGAGACATCAACAGACTCTGAGAGACAGAACTGTCTTACCTATGTTTGTGTCCTTGCTTCTCAGCAAGCCTATGAGTGAAGCAGACATCACCATTGTTTGCTTTTCACAGCCTATAATCTATTTTTTCTCATTAAAATACTACAATTAGCCTCAAACTAGCACAAAAGTATTTCAGACATTACAGCTGATTAGGATATGGTCCACAAGCCTGTTTGTGACAGTGTTTCAGGTACTTCTAGAAGTGTTGGCAAGTAAGCACTCTGTACTCTGAATGTGGTGTTTATAGGACTGTAGGACATCTTGGAATTTTCTGTACAGATTAGTCTGCTAAGACCTGCCACAGTAACTCCCCTCACTGGGAATTCTGTAACAGTGATGACTCCTGTAGATCCAGTGCTGTTCTTAGGGCTAAGTTACAAGCAGTTGTACTCCTTAACTTACAAAGAACTCTACACAGTACTTTAGGCTACATTCACTGCTGCAAAGTGTTCTTTTGGAGGTAGGTTTAGGTGGCTGTCCTCAGGAAAACAGTGCACATGAACAGTTTTATTCTCAGTTCAGGGGGTTGCAGCCTCATGCTTGTATGTATTTTCCCCACGGTCACAACTGAAGTGTGTTCTTAAAATCAGCACATCTAACTTATCTCAACACTGTTTTATTCTGCAGCTTTACACTTCTTAAATAATCTACCCGTGGCACACTTAGCCCTTGGTCAAGAAAAGCCAACAATGTTATCTAAGCCTTCTTTTGGAGAGGCTACACGATGGATTTTTACAGGAAATATTTCACAGCTGTCTTCTGTGCTGCTTATCATGCTCTGAGCAACTGTCTTCACCTCACTCATTTCACCAGCACTTCCTTTTCTGCCTATTTTGAGGTCCTGTTTCTCTACAATGTTATGAAAGAAGTGCAGCTGTAATGCTGTGTATTCAGTTGCACTGACAGGAATAGGCTGTTTATCAGAAAACCATAATTGATGTGGAAAGTAGAAAAGACAGTGGAAGTTGTTGTGAAATATGATGTCAACACTGGTCATTCTGTTGTCCTTGGAGGTTGAGGTGGGACAGGATATGTACAGGGTTTGCAACCTAATGATCAATCAGGCTCAGTGTGAATGGCAGAAAGGATAAATAATCAAGCAATCCTTGTTTCACACCAGTCTGAGGATTGAAGAGGAGGCTGAGGAGAGACCTCACTGCTCTCTACAACTACTTGAAGGGAGGTTGAAGCAAGGAGGGGGCAGCCTCTTCTCCTTAGTGTCAAGTGACATGACCAGAGGAAATGGTTTCAGGCTGTGCAAGGGGAAGTTTAGGCTGGGTATTAGGAGATAGTGCTTCACTGAATTGGTTATCAAACATTGGAATGCTCTGCCCAGGCAGTGGTGGAGTCATCATCCCTGGAAAAGTTCAAGCAGTGTGGACCTGATGCATAGGGACACCATCTAGTGTTGAGCCTTCAGTACTGGATGATCTTTGAGGTCTCTTCCAAGCAGAAATGTTCTGTGATATATATTGAATGGCACAATTTCTAAAGATGACAGATGCTGATGGATTGAGCAGGTGATGTGATTTTTCCTAAGTACATGAAAGCGCTCAGTACAAGTGATGCCCAAACTCACTCTGCTGTGGGAGGATCGTTTGTGAGATATTCCAGATTAAAACAAACCTATATATTCTAGTAACACAAAGGAAACGTTTTCCCTTGAGACTGGTAGGTGGATAAAATTCTTTGGTTAGGTTTAAAAAGAAACCTCTCTGCGGGCTGTGTGGAGAACTGCCACATGCTTCTCATAGATTCCAAATATCTGCCATAGCAAGTCCCACTGGTTTCAACCACAGGCTTTATTGTTTTCTGTACTCTCCTTTGTAACCCTCAGCAAATGGAGGCAATGCCAGAAGTCCTGGCAAACAAGAGAGAGAGGCTGCAAGGCAGGCCTACACTGCTGCATTCCTCGGCAATGGTAGGCCTGGCTGCGTGGGCTGCGTTTCAGCGCTTCATTGTAAATCAGCGGCACCGAGAGCCAAGTGGCCAACACCATGAAAGCATGCAGAGTGCAAGACGCTTAGGGGGATCAAGTGGACTGGTTTTAATTACAATCTTGAGATCAAAAACAGTTTTCCCACAGGGGGTATTTTTAGCTTTTTTGAATGCCTCTCTTTACTCGCGTATTTCATTTGTTGAACACGCCGCCTTCACACGGCCACGGGGGAGATAAAGAAGTCCAGATCTGGTTTTGTTTTGCTGTGTTTTGTGCCATGTACTTAGAAGTTGGTGGCTTGCTTTTCTGTGTAGCTGGTTAGTGCAGTTAGGCCAAGGCAGCAGAGAAAACTTCCTCAAGACCTCAATAGTTAGATAATTTCTTACAAAGATGCAGCTCTGAGCTGCACAAACACATTTATAGATGGCCTGTCCTATTAAAAGCCCATTAGAACAGGGAAAGGAGGAGGAAAGGGCAGCAGGTTTAAATCTCCTCACAGAAAGGAGATTTAAACTGATTGTTAGGAGGAAGTTCTTTGCAGGGAGGGTGGTGAGACACTGGCACAGGTTGCCCAGGGAGGTTGTGGCTGCTCCCTCCCTGGAGGTGTTCAAGGCCAGNCCGGGGGGCCAGCAGGCCCCCCGGCCTTTAGATCACCTCCACCATTCACCCAGTGTGCACCATGGGGACTCACCTGTGGTGCCAGGAGGAGGATCCCTCTGCCCAGTTGGGCAAGCTTGGGGCTGCTGCCTTTCCTGGGGCTGATTATAAAGGGGAGTGGGCAGGGAGGGCAAAGTGCTCACACCTGGGGTGGGAGGAGACTCCAACAGCACCCAGGTGCTCTGGGTTTGGGGGATAAAAGGGGGAAGGAAAAAAAGAAAAAAGTGGTGTGGGCTGAGAAAGGGAAGGTGGTGCTGAAAGGGGGAGGATGCCAAGGGAGGTGTTCAAGGCCAGGTTGTAGGAGGCCTTGAGTGACCTGTACTAGCAGGTGGGGTTGGAACTGGATGATCTTTGAGGTCACTTCCAACCTTCCCATTCTATGATTCTATGAAATGAAGCTCAGTGTAGTGACAGACAATGTGCAACTTAGCTCCCCTAGCTGATTTCTTGTGTCTTAAATTTGGTGTGGCTTTTAGAGTAGGTTTAAGGGAAAAAAAAGGTCAATTGTACTTCTGTTTTTAGGCTCCAGCATTGTCTCTAACAGAAATGGTGTGCAGTTACTGCTAGAGCTTCTGTGCTTTGAAACACATTGCTGACTGGCTTGCTCTGATCTCTTTGCTTTGACGTGGCCAGAGTGGACATGGCTATTTCAGCCTCTGCCTGACATGACTAATACAGGGTGCACAAATCTGGGGCAAAGTCTGATACAGTTTTTCCTTCACCAGTCTAAAACATGGCTCCCAGACAGCAGCACCTCATAGTGGATAATGGGGATGTTCATGCATTTCAGCCCACAGCAACCACACTGTGCTCCCTGTCAATATCCAGAATATGACATTGGGTCAGTATTGCAAGTGTTGTCACATCTTTGACATGCAGGTGCTAGGAGTTGTGTGTGCCTTGGTGAAATGCCTGATAGAGAAGAGTTTCCAGCAAGAAGCCCCCCCCAAAACATCTTGGAGTCAGACAGTATTACTACTTCTTACACAGTGATACTATAAAGCTTAGTTGATTCAGTGGAGCTAAACACAAGCTGTAATGAGCAAAGGTTTACAGGTTTTTAAAAATTTTATATTGGTTTCCTGGAGCCAACCTTCTCAGACCATAAAAATGTTAGCAAAACCAAAAATCACATGCTCTTTGCTAGTTCACAAGGTGAGAGTTAGGCATGTTTATTAGAGGGTCATCATTCCAGCTAGCTGTCACATCCCTGAGTGTTTTCTTGTGGTCATTGGTTGCCTTTACCATGTAAGTTGAAAAAACTCACTATCATTACCCTACCAAGAGTAAGGCAACAGCAACAGGTCCCCACAGCTCCAGTGCTACCCATTACAGGGATCCCTCTTCCAAAGGATGTTCAGTGACAAGAACACTCTTGTTAGCTTTACTGCAGAGGGATGCTTCAGGGATGCATTTGCCTTAAAACCAGTGCTCTTGTGACAAGCAGTGGTTCTCAGTTACATGTTGAACACACTGTCTGGGACAAGTCTAGAAGAATTCAGGGGGAAGGAAAAAAAAGAAACCCAAGCTGTTGATTACCCTGATGAACTTGCAAAGTTGATGCTTGCTATCACTTGATAATCCAGCACTGTATTTATAGATGAAATAAGTGTGTATTGACTTCAATGTTGTGTTCATCTTTTAGCCTTTAAGTACTGGGTCCCTGAAATGAAAAAGGCAAATGTAGGAAAGCAGATGGTATTTGCTGTTCAAGGACATAGTTTATTGGTTGTGTTGCATAAAATTTTACAGTTTGCCTCAGTATAAATATGACCTTGAAACAGTTGCTGCCATATTGAGAGAGTGTATTTATTTATTCTATTTTAACCAGTTTCTGAGGGACCAAACTAGTACTGCTTGTACAAACAATGCATACAGCAGGCCCACTACTTACAATCTCAAAGTCCTTTCCTGTCCCTCAGCCAAGGGGTTGATGATTTTGACCATCCTTATGCAACAGTGGCTGTATGTAGTAAGGAATATTTCTGGCAGATCACCTCTCTCACATAGTGTTCAGGATAAACTACTTCACAGGTAGCTTTCTCCCACTTCGCTTCCTGAGCTTTGAGAATTCCCAGGCAAGTTCTGAAAATGGCACATCTTAGGGTGACAACAAGACCTACTGTTTGGTACACTGAAAGAACTGAGGAAAAAAACTGACAAGTCAGTTTGGAAGGTTTATTTATCCCAGTGTCAAAAGAACAGCACTAGTGTTACAGACACCATTGGCAGCCAGCAAGCTTTTTGTCGACTGGCCCCTTGAAAAGAAGGTTGCTATCATTTCTGGAGAGCTTTTACTGGCTCTCTTACCTACTGCTTGTGAAATGATGCCAAAGTATGTCAAATTCTCAAGGTTGTTTTTTTGTTGTGGTAGTGGTTTGGTTTTTTTCAGCAGATCTGGATTACACATTTTAGGTTAGTATCGGAAATGAAGTGAGAGGAATTGCACTTATGTTTTACACTGTCCTACTTAGTATCTAAAAGAACTGTCATTTTCCTATCCATTTTGGTTTTCTGTTTCTTACAGCATAGTTTTATGCTAAGAAGTTCATTGTCCTGTTCTACCTGAGTGAATGCAGTATTTATTTCCTTCTCATAGTGTCACTCCTTCCTCCTGCTAAACCTGCCAAGATGGGTATTTCCCTAATAGGATGTGATCTGGCACTTCCCTTCTTTCCATCAAAATATATTCCTGTTTTCTTACAAGCTCTGCTTCAGGGTCAAGCTCTGCTTCCTTGATGACTGCTCTTCAGCAGGAGATGGCCAAGAAGGACTTGGAGAGATGAGTTCTTTCCAGAGTCTGAAAGCAGTTGTGCCAACACGTAGTTGTTAATGAAGGTCTAGAATGAACAGCCCCTGTCTGACCTGTTCATTTTGAGTCAGGAAGTAGCTCTCAGGGCAAAATGCTGCCTGCAGAGAGCTGCTGAGAACTGGTATTGCACAAGGCATGAGGAATTCAGGGAAAGCAGCATTTGTCAGGCTTGTCTCATACAATTTTATGTGGAAGTTCCATTCATCTGTCCACAACAATGCAGGCTAAATGTCAGCTCTAAAATTGTGTTGGGCCTCTACCAGCAGCATTTGAAATTTTCTCCACAGGCTTGGCCAGTGATTTTTATTGACCTAAGCTTGGTCTTTTGTTCATATGTGTTCAGCAGAAGTAAACACAGCTCTGTAATAACAGGTATTTATGAGTCAGTCTATGCTGGGCCACGTAGGGGTTTCCACTTTGTACTGTATTTTTAGTACTAAGTTTTATTGTAAGGAAAATTGTGCCACAAGAGACCCCCTTCATTCTCTGCTTCATCTGATCAGTGTGGAAGGATACTGAACTCAAGGCAACAGAAACCTTCACAACTTTTCATTCTTGTCTGGTAAAGAGCTTTATATGCTCTATAATGTCTACTGTACGCCGTGAGGGAGGAAAGTCAAAAATGTGCACGTTGTGCTTGGCAGAAAGCTGCTTGGTTTTGTGGTTGGTCTACAGATTCATTAGCCCACAGGAAAAGTCAATTTTCTTGTGCAAAAAAAATTATTCTTCCTTCATATACTCTTGAAGTTTTAATGTCCCTCTGGGGGGATTTTTTTTCCCCTGAAAGCGATAAGCTTTGGTAAAGAGAGAGGGAGGGCAGCGAGCTGTAGTGGAAGCAGTCTCTTGGCCGACTGCAGTAGGAGAGTTAACTCATGTGGATCTGAATTGAGACATGCTGGCACTTCTCTCTGCATTCATTCTGCTAGCACATGGGGAAGATGTTTGTGTAAAGGCTAAACGCACCAGCAGATCGGTTTGAGTCGTGTTCAGAGCTGTGACCAACTGCTTGTTTCACAATTATGCTGCATGCCATCTATTCCAAAGAGAAATATTTGTTTAAAATTGATTTCCAACAGTTTGACAAGCATCAGACAAACCCAGTAATTAGATCTGTGAAGTGAAATGTCTGATGGCATATTGCCTCCTAACCATATTAGTGAAGTTAGGCTGAGAGCCATTTCGTGTCTGCGGTGTCTTATCATAATGAGGATGAATCAAGCTTCGCTGTTCAGATGTAACAGTGCAGACATAATTCTTTCCTCCCCCTCCCAGCGTACTTGTATGGCATAGCCTAATGGCTGTAGACACTTCATGCTGCTGTGAGCTGTACTGCAGACAAAATCTAAATCAGGAGCTGGATTGTACCTCCCACTGGTGCCCAAGGAAGAGAGCTGGAACTGCCTGAGTCTGTTGGATTGGGTAATTCCTCTTTCTGAAGCCACTTGGCAAATGACCAGGAGATCCATGGCCCTGTTTGCTCAACCTTTCTTTGCACCAGTTTACTTGGTTTGCACCCATTCTCTCATTCCCTTTTCCCCTTCTGCTCTGATCAGTGGGTACTCCCACTGCATGCTAAGCCATGCAGCGTTTCTCGATGCCATCTCCAGCAGCAGAGCTCTGGCAGAAAGTCAGGACTTGCCTTGCTTTTCTAACAGATGATCTGCACTGGTCTGCAGGATGGAAGGGCTTTGCTACACTTGCCTTTGATACAGCTGAGCACCAGATAGTTGCATCCTTTTTCCAAGGAAATTGTGTTACACTGGCCTGATTTTTATTTGATCCTGGGTCTTGTAGTAGGTCACAGTGTGTAATTACTGTGGCATGTTCAGCCTCCTCATTTGTGTGCACACGAAGCTCCACTGTCCCATCTACTCAAGAACACTAGAGTTTGAAGCAAAGCATGTGATAGTGCAGGAAAAATGGAAGTGTGTGACTTCATGACAGCATCCAAAGACAGTTAAATTAGGGCTCCAAGCCATCCCTTATGCTTTCCTTCCTGCAAAGCAATTCCATAGGGTCCTTTTTCTAGAGAACTTAACTGCATAAAAAGGAAAGGCAAAATGTTGGGAAGTGATTATCATAGAATGGACCTTAGAGATCATCTACTCCAACCTCCCTGCTATGGGCAGGGACACCTCACAACTGCACTCAACTACTCAAGGCCTCACCAAACCTGGCCTTGAACACCCCCAGGGAGGAGGCATCCACAACCTCCCTGAGCAACCTATTCCAGAGTCCCATCACTCTAGTACTGAAGAACTTCTTCCAAAGATCCAGTCTACACCTACTCTCTCTCAGCTTAAAACCATTCCCTCTCATACTGTTGCTACACATCCTTATGACAAATCCTCTCCTGCCTTCCCATAGGCTCCCTTCAGGTATTGGAAGGCAGCTCTAAGGTCCCCCTGGAATCTTCTCTAGGCTGAACAACCCCAGCCCCCTCAGCCTATCCTCACAGCAGAGGTGTTCCAGCCCTAGGATCGTCTTTGTGGCTTCTTAGCACAGGGCTGGATCCCAGGGAGCCTCAGCTGCAGCTTAGATGTAGTGATGATGGATGTGCACTTTCTGTCATTCCCATTCTTTCAGATGCCCTGCTGTTCCCAGGGTGTTACTAAAAGCCATATGTTCCACAATAGTGGGTCCCAGCCTCTTAACTACTGCTCTTAACTACTACTAATACCTTACACATATGCCTTAGTAATGCAGCTTACTGCAGGTCTTGAAATCTTTGGTGTTACAAAGCTGAGTAATTTTTTTTTTAGGTGTAACCTTTTATTATTCAAGTGACTAAAATCAGGTAAGGCAGTACAAATTCCAGATGTTTGCTCATCAGCATTTCAGTAAATTTGCTGACTCCTAACTGAGAACTGTATTGCATTATATTTAAGTGTCCAGTTGTCTTCTTACAGATGAAATAGGACATCTATAGCCCAAACCACAACAGCAGAAAAGGACAAATACACTTTTTATTTTATAGACTAAAGAGCACTGCTTTATAAATATGCATGACTTAAGCTAAAATGAAAAGTCAATTGAAAAGGTCCCTGGAGTGAAGTGAAAAAATTTTCATACCCTAAGACAGTCTCACAGTATCACCAGGGTTGGAAGAGACGCCTAAGATCATCAAGTCCAGCCCATTACCACAGACCTCAAGACCAGACCATGGCACCAAGTGCCACGTCCAAACCTGCCTTGAACACCTCCAGGGACGCTGACTCCACCACCTCCCTGGGCAGCCCATTCCAGCAGTCAATGACTCTCTCAGGCAAGAACTTTCTCCTCACCTCCAGCCTAAACTTCCCCTGGTGCAGCTTGAGACTGTGTCCTCTTGTTCTGGTGCTGCTTGCCTGAGAGAAGAAAGCAACCTCCCCCTGGCTACAACCACCCTTCAGGTAGCTGTAGACAGCAAGAAGGTCCCCCCTGAGCCTCCTCTTCTCCAGGCTAAACAGTCCCAGCTCCCTCAGCCTCTCTCCATAGGGCTGTGCTCCAGGCCTCTCCCCAGCCTCGTTGCCCTTCTCTGGACACACTCAAGCACCTCAATGTCCTTCTTAAATTGAGGGGCCCAGAACTGGACACAGTACTCAAGGTGTGGCCTAAGCAGTGCAGAGTCCAGGGGCAGAATGAGCTCCCTGCTCCTGCTGGCCACTCTATTCCTGATGCAGGCCAGGATGCCATTGGCCTTCTTGGCCACCTGGGCACACTGCTGGCTCATGTTCAGGTGGGTGTCAGTCAGCACTCCCAGATCCCTAACAAGACAACAAGGCCAGGAAAAAAGTAAACTAGTGATCAGTCACAGCAATCTCTAGGTACAATATTAGGTATTCAGTGTTATAAATTTGATTATGTACTTTGAAGTGTTCGCAATGAGTAAATAATACTTAAGGTCTCCTACAAATATTTAAGCTGCTGTCATGTATTAGTATAATCAATATTTACAATTTATTTTGGCTGTTGACCTAAGCTCTTGAGAAGCCAAAATAGGAGAATATGCTTTGGTTTTTATCAGCTTAATTTTCCTCATTTGTTTTACAGCATTTGTAGAGAGAGCAGCAATAAAAATGTGAGAGGAATTACAAGTATCTGCAAGAAAGCAAGACTGGAAAGGAGTGGGAGAAGATGAAAATCTTGTAATCCTTAGCACATTAAACTTAACACATTGCAGCTGTTAGCTTAACAGCTTCAGCTGTCTGCATGGGAGATGGCAGATTTCTGTATGCACAAAGGACTATGCTAGAGCAGATCCACCAAGTGACCCATGAGAAGCATACCCCCATCCGATTGTATAAAGCACATTTCCATCCTTTTGATGGTTGCTGTGGTTTGAACCACAGGGCTGAGAGGCCCCAGATAATTAGAGGCTTATGTAAAATGTTACTTTGATTCTTAAGAAATTGAATAAACTCCTAAGCAAACATTAAGGCAAAACAGTTTTGAAAATACTTACATGTGGCCTAATCCTTGTTAAAGGCAGCAGGAGTTTGGTTTTAATGTTTGATTGAAAGCACCTTTGGGATTTCTGTTCTGTTTCATTAGCAGACTGTTCAGAAATGTTAGTCCACCTTCATTTTGGAAGTCACTGTACACAGGGAACAAAAAGGTCTGCTCACTTTGACCAACATGCACAGGGAAAATGATGCCAGCAGCATCGTAGCAGCATGGAGGGGAAGTGGAAAGGTTGCACTGCCTTCAGGAGGGGTCCTTGGTCATGCCTGTAGCACCAAATCCCTGCTCCTCATCTGGCTGCCTTCTGCTTTTCAGCTAATATGGGGATGTGATTTTTTTCCCATGTTCCCACTTTTGCAGCTTTCAATGACTTTACTCACCTAAATACAACACTTTATTAGTGTGATGGTTTGGGAGTTCCCCACCCCCACACACTTTGTAAAATCCCCCAGACTAGACTCAGCCAGGTGGAAGTTAAGGACTGAAGCTCTATTTACAGCTCAGCACAATGTACAAGCAGAGATACACACAACAGACAGGAATAGTTACAGACATAGACAAGTTAAAGGTAATACAGGAACACAACTCCCCTCCCAGAAATCAGAGGCCCCAGGAGGGGCTCCCAACCACCCTTCCACCTTCTCCCCACCCCTGTACCTTACCCCAAGGTTTGCCTTACACGCAATGTGAGTTTGGAAGATGGGCCAGGGGGGTTAGAAGGAAAGTGGTTAGT
>VWZE01016936.1:99688-140088 GCA_013396675.1 Eubucco bourcierii
TCTTAAACATCTCAGCAAGACTGTGAGTGAAGTAGACATCACCATTGTTTTCCTTTCACAGCCAATAATATAATTTTCTCCATTAAAATATTCCAATTAGCCTCAAACCAGCACAAATAGCCTTCTGATAATGTCTATGTCAATGAATGCTTTTGTATTTTTTAACCCATTTTACAAGGTCTTAAAAAAAATATAAATGCCTGAAGACCTCCTCCTCCCTGAGCAGCTTTTTCTTGTACAAGTGATATGGTACAGGAAGGGTGCTCTGTTGTAATGGAAGAGCTTCATCTTGCAGGGAGAAACAAGACTATCAGTGTGACATGCACAGCACTTAGGTTATAGACCTGAATATATATTTTAAAGTGAAAAAACTAAGCACATATTTCCATGCTCCATTAGTTCTGGATACCCTTCAGAAGTTATTAAAGCCATCTGTCTCCTCAGATGATCACTTGGATTACTTAGCTCAAATATTAATGGTATCACATATTGCATCAGCAATAGTGTGGCCATCAGGAGTAGGGAGGTCATTCTCCCCCTGGACTCTGCACTGCTTAGGCCACACCTTGAGTACTGTGTCCAGTTCTGGGCCTCTCAGTTTAAGAAGGACATTGAGGTGCTTGAGTGTGTCCAGAGAAGGGCAACGAGGCTGGGGAGAGGCCTGGAGCACAGCCCTATGGAGAGAGGCTGAGGGAGCTGGGATTGGTTAGCCTGGAGAAGAGGAGGCTCAGGGGAGACCTTCTTGCTGTCTACAACTACCTGAAGGGTGCTTGTAGCCAGGGGGAGGTTACCTTCTTCTCTCAGGCAAGCAGCAGCAGAACAAGAGGACACAGTCTCAAGCTGTGCCAGGGGAAGTTTAGGCTGGAGGTGAGGAGAAAGTTGTTGCCTGAGAGAGTCATTGACTGCTGGAATGGGCTGCCCAGGGAGGTGGTGGAGTCAGCGTCCCTGGAGGTGTGCAAGGCAGGTTTGGACGTGGCACTTGGTGCCATGGTCTGGTCTTGAGGGCTGTGGTATCAGGTTGGACTTGATGATCTTTGAGGTCTCTTCCAACCTTGCTGATACTGTGAGACTGTGATACTGTGATCTGTATATATATATTAACATTAGAGAAGACTTAAACGTGCAGAAAATCTCAAGGCAACTGAAGTGTGTGCTTTCATTACTGAAATAAAGCATACAGAAAGATTTACATTTTATAGCCTGCTGGGTGTGCATTGGGAGAAGCTACTTTTGTGGCACAAATACTCGCCTTTGTTGCTTCCCAATACCCGTATTCAGGGGCACAAAGCACAACTGTTACAAAAAAATATTAGTATGCAGATGCTCTGGTGTTTTGTTAATGCATTTAACTAAATACAATAGCTCTTTTGTTTGTTCTCCTTTTTCTGTCCTTGAATGGATTTGTATTATGGTATAGAATCTAGGCTTAGAGCTACTGTTTAAAATGTTTCGCAGTTCTAGAACGTGTCACATATCCAGGATCATTGCTTTCTCTTTCGTTCAATTAAGAAAATAATTGGGGAAGTTTAGTAGTTTCTGATAGGTGTGAAAGTACCTTTTCAGGAAACCCCAGACCTCAATATTGCCTGCAGATATTTCTCCTTTCCTCCACGGATGAGGTATTCATTCACAGGTAGCATTGGTTAAATAATTATATTCCTGAGAAATAATTCCAGATGTTTGAATTTTCTTGGAAGTTCCCCAATATTTTCTAGGTAGTTTTCACATAAGAAAAAAGAAGTTGCATAGCAAAACTGCACATTGTGGTTTTATATATATATATAAAAAAAACCAAAACACTGTAGCAGACTGATTACCTCAAATTGTACCTGAAGTACTGATATATATTTACAGAAGCTGTCTTGTGTCATCAACCATCAAATTAGTTCAGTTGTTCTCAGTTCTGAGAAAAGGTTTCTTCAGTGCCCTGTGGGTGGGTGAAATCAAATGAAATGACTGTGTCAAGTCTAAAATTGCTCTGGTGAATCAGCAAAGTACTTGAGCCTTTGAAAACGTGACAGTGGTTGCCAGAACCTCTCTCTCCTGGCAGCAAGGGCCAAACCAATTGGGGGTGTAACGAGGCAATTAGAAGACCCTAAAGGTAACATAGGACTAACTTATTTCTGAGATTTTGAGCCTCATTAACTCAAAAAATGTTTCTGACACAGAATGATTGTGTCTGCCCTGAAGGCTGCTTGTCAAGCAATGACCTACTAACAGCCTTTTGGTGTTCCTTGGAGAGACTCACTTGTCAGTGGATGCAGTTTGCTTTGGAACAGTAGGAATAATAGCACAGGTTCTAAAACCCTCCATAAATCTTTTTGTCACTGATAGAAGGAGCTACCATAGTTTAAGGGTTAATTGTGCTGCAGCTGATTCTTTTCACATCTTTTACTGCTGGCATCAGAACACAACTGTGGAGAAAGCAACAGACATCTCACTGATAGCACAGAGGTCTGTCTTGGCACCTTTCTTGGCTGGAAGACCATCAGCTTCTGATAATTGCTTTTGTCAGTTCTCTCAAGTGCTAAATGGAAATCAGACCGTGCTGCTCTAGGCCTTCAGCATCAGTGTGAGAACATGGTATGCCAAGTGCTGGGATCATAGATGGAGAAAAGCTGCCATGGGAGGCCAATCAGAAATTGGAATGTGTCTTATTATTAGCATCCTCTGCCTTTTTGAAGTGAGGACAACTTAAAAGAAGTGAAAAAACTCTCCCCTTATTACACTGGTTTGATTGCTAGTGAAGTTACAGCAAGGGATTCCAAATGGGGACAAAACAAAAAGCTCTGACACTGTGGACAAGGAAAACGTACACTTGTGAAGGCACAGGTCTGTAATATTGTTTTCTCTATTCCCCTCTGTTTTGGAAAAACCAACACATGTTAAGAGTTTCATCCCTCAAAGGAAAATTTGTGGGAATTCTGATTGTTCACTGAAAGTCTCTTCCTCAGTAAGCCTTTCATGTAACTAAAGTTAGTTTCAGGTGTGCTATTTGATCTATTTATAAATACATTTAATGTAATAATAATAATCATTTGAAAAATCACCTAGAACTACTGTGAATTTTGTGTGAGAACATCATCCTGGTTTCAGTTCCAAGAGAGCTTAATGTTCTTACAGGCTGGTAGAGAACATAGTTTCATTCCAACTGCACATATTACAGGGTTGGTATGAAATGAGCATCTCAAGGCAAGGGAAAGAAAGCAGCATTGTTCCAGGGCTGTTTTTCACAGGCCTGTATTCATATCTCATCCTTGTTGTTTGCAGGAGAGGCAGATGTGAATCAGAACAATGGGACCTCCACGAAGAGCCCAGCGGTGACAGACTCCAAAGGCACAGCAGACCCGAAGAATGCCTGGCCCGAGGCCAACCCAGCTGACACGACCGGTCGCCCCCACTTGATCCGCCTCTTTTCCCGAGATGCCCCAGGAAGAGAAGACAACACCTTCAAAGATCGGCCCTCCGAGTCAGACGAGCTACAGACCATCCAAGAGGACAGTGCAGCAGCTTCAGAGAATTCGGATTTGATGGCTTCGCAAAAACGTTCCTCGTTCCGGTACGGATCAAAAATGGCATCTGCGAGCACTACAGACCATGCCAGACACGGATCTCCGCGGCACAGAGACTCGGGGCTACTTGACTCGCTGGGCAGATTCTTTGGAGGCGAAAGACACGTTCCCCGGCGGGGCAAGGTGAGCTCTGAGGAATAGACAACTGCACAGCTACAGCAAAATAAAGTACAATTAAACAGGAAGGGTGGGACTGAGAGGAAGGTGTAACTGCTAGAATGCCTGAGTTGACTTAGCCAGCGAGATGGTACTTGCAAGTGTGTAACTTCATGCTTGGCTTTAAACTGAAAACAACAACAACAAAAACGTGTAGATTTGGGAAACAAGGAGCTAACTGTTCTGGGTAGTAACGAGGAGTATTAGAAATCCAGGTGGCTCTAGAAACATTACTGAGAGTGTTTTGTGACTGTTTTACGTGGTGCATTATATGCATTTGTATGTTGTGCCGTTTAGAGAAACTTCAGTCTGCTTTTCTGTGTTGTTCTTAAACACCTGCAAAACCGAGCTGGGTGAGAGCACCCAGTGCAGGACCATCTCTAGATAGTTTGGCACTGAGGGACAGACTTGGAAATAGATGGTAGGAAAAACCCTGTGGCCAGACTCTCAGCCTGCTTGTGCAAGAGCATGCAAGATCAGTTGATAGCACTGCTGAGGAGATGGCTTGACAGAGGCTACCCTGAGTCCCAGGTGTATAATGTAGTCCAGCAGCTTTATGCTGGCAAGGAGCAGAGATTTCTATTCTGAGCATTTCACGTTAGAAATTGTGTAACAAACCATTTCTTCATTGTGAATTGGAAAAGAAGGTGTTGATGGAAGGAAATAATTCCTTGAATTCTCTCCTTTTCCAAGATTAACCCATCCCCTCTCATAACTTCCTTAGGTGGCATGTTAGCTCTCTGTTGTTCAGGTGGCAAAGTTTAAGATGCTTTCACTGTGCCCTCTGTCACATAAATGAGAAGCGGAGCCTCGTGTTTGTGTGTTCACACACTACAGAAGCGTCTGCACAGTAACTACTGCAGGGCTGTACAAACTTTGTTTTACCCAAGTATATTGTTTGATGTAGTTTGTTGCAAAAAGCAATGCTGATAGCTGCTGGCTGGGCCTATGTTTTGCCATACCTTTGACAACCTTTGCTGTCTGTTCTGTAGGTCTAACTGTTGATGCTTGCTGGGATGGGTTAGCACACGCAGCTTTCCCAAACTGGCTGACTCAAGTGTGTCGCATGATACTTTCTACTCTTTGGTTTGAAACTGACTTGTGATGGTGTAATGGCTGCAGGCTGTCAATGTCTTTCACAGCTCCACACTGTGCAATGTATTGTAGCCCTTCCCTGAAGAGCTGTTGTAATGTATAGACCACTGGATCAAAAATACTCTAGAAACTTTAAAACCAGAAGCTTCTCACGCTTGGTAGCCAGTACTAAGTGTGCTGTGTATTTCTCACATTTACAGACTGAGGCTTGTAGTGCTCATGACAGAGACTCAGCAATTAAGCAGTTGTGCCTGTAGGTGTGTAATGGTCACGCATGGCAACAAGCAGTTGGTGTTAGAATGAAGGAAACCACTTTTCTTACTGTTCCTCCAAATACCAGAGACTGTTGCCAGCACTGCTGTTTTCTGTAACCTCGTTGGCTAGCTCAACTCTTGTTGTTTCATTCATATACTGTGTTACTCTGTGAAAAGTAGTATATGAAATGCTCTCTGTGTGCACCAAGGAAACAATACCAAAAACTTAGATCCTGCATACAGACTATACAGAGGTATGTATGTCCTCACTTAGCAATACAACCAACCAACTCACTCATTAGCAGTCACCACTGAAAACATGGCTGCAGGTTGTACTGATTCTGTATCTCATCCTTTGGTGTGAACATGATCACTTGGATTCCTCAGAGATCTCTATGTGATTAGGTATGAGAGGACAGGACATTATGTCTTACCTGTGTTGCTCTTCAGGAAAATGCTGTTTCAGAGCACTTGAATGTCTACAAAACAGTACAGAATTAAGAGCAATTTTGACATCTTTCACCTAACAATTTTATTTATATTTTAAGAGCAACAACATACAATGTAAGGCAGTCCTGACTTGCAGATCTCAGCTGGAAGCACAGGGAAAGCTTGGGTATCTTGGCAAAAGCCAGCCACGTGTGCTAAGGCACCTCTAACACTGCTTTACACAGTGATAATATTGATGCATGAAACCATGTCCCAGGAAGCTCTATCATAGAAGGGTTTCAGTGCAGGAAAGTGGCACAGGCAGTTGCTTCAACTATTATTTAATTAGTCTTTGGACCAAATGCCTTTTGGTTTCTGGTATCAAGGAAGGCTTGTGGTGGTGTTTGTTTATAGATGTGTATGCAGGGGAAATCTAGGTGTCTGGTAGTCTTATTTGTGCTTAAAACCTAAACAGCTGTCACTTGCTGAATTCTGTAGAGTGTCAGAGTACTGCTGGATGACAAAGGTGTCCACGGATGAGCTGTAATAAAGTCCTTTGGCAGTCTTCCAGACTCCACTAAGTAAACAGCTCTTTGGTAAATAAGATACCATGAAAAGCACCTTAAAGGATGAATTTCCAAGGCTTGAAATGGGAAGGTTTCTAGAGCTGCACTGTTTATTTGCTTGCACTTGTGTCTGATTTAATTTTCAAAGCACCTCCAAGCAATTTTGCAGCTGCTTTTCTTGCAATCTTCCCTTTTCAGCCAGCCCGTGCCCCAGTGGGAACGTGTATCTCAACTACCCACACCAGCCAGCACTGGAATGCAAAGGCAACACTTGCTCTTTGTACAGATGTAGGGCTGACATTCAAGCAAAACACACAAATTCTTTGTGGAGGCATTTTCATCTTGCATCAACAGCTGAAAAGTACATTAATGAATAATATTCACTATTGTGTGTGGAAAGGTGGGGTCAGAACAAAGCGAGGACTGTTCCGTGGCCTCCTTTTCTTGCATGGAGCAGGTTCTCTCTTACCCTGGAATTCTGAAGTTAAATTAAGAGTGTGTGGGAGTCCTGTGGCAGTAAATAAAAATAGAAATACTGGAAGCTACAGAAATTCTCCTTCTCCAAGGAGCAGCAAATGATTTTTGCCATTGTTTTCCCAACCCCTAACCCATCAAACCCAGCTTGAATTTTGTATTTCTCAGATTTAAGGTAGAATATTCTGAACAGAACAATTATTGTTCACAACCTAGATTCAGTTGTATTGAACAATTCTAAAGGGTCCCCAGAAAGAAACTGGAGTGCAGACATTTTAAAAAGCATGCAAGCCATGAGTATAGCTATAAATTATTTCTTTTTTGTAACCTTTGTATTTATCTCAGCGTTTGTAAAACGTTAACAAGAAGTTTGTTAAAATGATCAACTCTTTGTTGTGCTTCCCAGATGTTAGCCTGTAATCAATTTCAGTATGTACTGAGCCCTGTTTCATTTCTTTTATTTAGCTGTTCATGCTTTTGTAATTTTTGCTTTTGTTCTGTTTGTTTTTCTACTAAAGTTTGGATTGTGAACCAAGAAGTTTTCTCTGTCCTGGTTTAACATTACGCATTAACATACTAATAAACTTTAGGCTACATTTGCAATACACCTGCAACAAAGCAAAAGTATTGTGGCAGCAAATAATGGGCTGAGGCTGGACTTCATGAAAGATTAAATCAGTCTTTTCTTTGATATTTTTGCTTCAGTTTTGTATGCACTTTTGTACAAATGTTCTCCTGTTGCCTGTATGAAGCCTTGCTCCTGTTTTTCTTTCCCAGTATCTAAGTGTCTGGGTGCAAGCAATAGGGAAGGTGGGCGCTGAGCCTCCCCTTCCTACAATCAGACAAGGTGTGAGGAGTACTGGGGCTGAAGGTCTCAAGCTGAGCAGAACTGGGGTTTAGGATCAGCATTTCCAAACCCATCCTAAAGTTAAGCAGTTGCTGTAATGGGGATCTACAAAGAGGGTTGCAATAAACATGCACAGGGCAAAAAGTTTAGGAACCATGCTTTGAAATAATTTAAATACTTCAAATTTCTCGTGTGAGCTTTGATGTGTTCCACAGCACCATGAAGACTTCGAAAAATAGTGAAATCAATGCTGGTCTGACTAGTTAGTGTTGTGATTTAAGTAAACACTCACTGTGATTTTCATTTCTGAGTCTCATTTTTCAGGGAGTGCTATTGCTGGGTGATGCACTGTTTTGTAAAACCTGCTGTGCAAACAACATGCTTGGAAATTTATGATTTTAATTTTTTTTTAATTTTTTTTTTTTTTTAATATGCCTTATGGTGGTTGTAACAATTTGTTTTCATCTTTTTGCTTTATATGTGCTTTACGTATTCATTAAACTCTTTACCTCACAAACCTGGTGTACTAATGATTTCATTTGTTTTAAATACTTTAATCTATTAACAGAAGTTGCAGCAAACGGCTTCATAGTTGGGGATGGGGTTTCAGATCGTGAAAAGCAGCCACGGGTCCTACAGCTGTCTGAAACATCGGGCAGGAGTGAGCAAATCTTGCCTCTCTCTGGAAAGGACCTAGCTTCTAAACAATGGGAATCTGGCCTCTCACAGCAGGTAGTAATGAACGATGAATGACCTAACGATGAGGTGGTCTGTCAGAGCTGCCAGCCTGGCTGAAGCTCCTTTGGCTTGTGCAGTAGGGCTTGGGGCACTTGTGGCTTCGCTGTTAAAGCAAGCCAGAAACAACAGGTGAGTACTGCACAGCACCTGCCAAGTGAGAGGCTTGGGAGCCAACGTGACACAAAGATTGATGCTGACATGTTCATTTAACACACATGACCATATACATGCTTAATGATTAATTAACAAATTATTTAATGCACTGGAACTAACTGGCATTTTGGTGGAAAGTGCTGCTTGAAGCACTCACTCACTACAAACTGTAGTAAAGGTAACTACTGTAAGATGAATTTGGAAGTCAGAGCAGGCTAAATGCTCTGTGTAAGATGAATTTGGAAGTCAGAGCAGGCTAAATGCTCTGTAACTGACACTTAGAAGAACAAGCACTAACTTTTGGCAAAGTATTAATGATGCTTTCCACTCAGCCTAATGGCACAGATGCATGGAAATGGGACAAAGTAGGTGGGGTTCAGTGATTTGGATTACAAATTGAAGAGAAAAATCACCAGTGGGTGGGAAGGCAAAGCCTCTGTGCTCCACCAGTTTAACACGGGGTGGGGGTGGGGGGTTGCCTCTTAAAATTGGAAATGTACTTAGTTATCCATTTGGGCTAAAATAGTAATATGATCAACTGAAGTATTTGAGATCAAGATCAGAGTTTCTAATGAGCATATAGCAAAGGACTTACCCTTTTCATTAAACTTCCAGCAGTATCTTCTCTTTCAGTCTTTGCTGCACTATTGCTGTCTTTGCCTGTCACCGGTATAATGATAATAATTATTGGCATCTTTATAACAGTAATGACAATAACAACAACAATAAAAAATAAGGCTTCTCTGTGTATCAAAGAGGAAGCTAAAAAAAAGCTTCAAGGATTCTTTGAGTGTTTGGTGAAGCTCCAGGCTTGATGCTAAACTGTGCCTGGGCTTCAGCATAACAATAACGCAGAGCCGCGGCCACTGGAGAGGCAGCAATGGCAGCTTCCAGGTCTTTAGGTGGGAATTGGCCTTGGCTCTCTTTCAACTGCACAGTACTAAAATCTGGTATATTAGGGTGGGTTTGTTTTATGTTTTGTTTAGTTTTTTAGCACATATTCTTTGCAAATGAAAAACTGCATTAGCCTTGTCACTTTCTACCCTAGAATGCCCAAGATTAACGACTTTGCTCTTCAGCTGTTTTGAGATTGGCACACTGCGAATACAACATAGAGGCAAAAGTTGAGAACTTTTTGTCCTGGCCCTGTTTTGTATCTCCACCACTGCACACCATTAGTGACAACTGCTGCCTTTCATTTCGTGTACCAAGGCAAAATAGCTCGCTTGGTTCCTGAAATGGCCTCCAGTTCAACACCTTTGGTTACTTATTTCACTCTGAAGTTATCTGGTTTTGTTTCTGAGCTATACAGAAAAAAGTCTTCCACTGCAATTTCCAGATGCTTTTAGTGAATGCCTTACAAAGCAATTAATGTCTGTAAAACTGAATTACTGCTGCAGACCCAAGATGAGGATTAGCTTTGGCTCACCTTTTCTCTTACAATCAATCTCCTTTTTCATTTCCCATAATTCATACAATTACACACATGCTCTGGAAACTGGACAAGCCTTAGGTTTCAGATGGTTCATTTACCCCATTTTACACAGACTACATTACTGTGAATTTTACCTCTGAGCAATGGTATTTTTTCCTTCTAAGAAATAAGCTATTAACCATGCCCTGTCTCATTCTGGGTTGATGAAAAGCTCAACATGAGCCTGCAGTGTGCACATGCAGCTCAGACAGCAACTGAGTCCTAGGCTGCATCAAGAGCAGTGTGGCCAGCAGGGCAAGGGAGGGGATTCTGCCACTTTACTCTGCTCTCGTCAGACCCCACCTGGAGTACTGTGTGCAGTTCTGGAGCCCTCAGCACAGGAAGGACATGCAAGTGTTGGAGCGAGTCCAGATGAGGGCCACAAGGATGCTCAGAGGGCTGCAGCAGCTCTGCTGTGAGGACAGGCTGAGAGAGTTGGGGCTCTGCAGCATGGAGAAGAGAAGGCTTTGAGAGGACCTGATAGCAGTCTTCCAGTATCTGAAGGGGGCCTACAGGAAAGCTGGGGAGGGACTATTGACAAGGGCTTGCAATGACAGGACAAGGGACAATGGGTTTGAACTGGCAGAGGGGAGATTTAGACTGGATGTTAGGAGGAAGTTCTTTCCAGTGAGGGTGGTGAGACACTGGCACAGGTTGCCCAGGGAGGTTGTGGCTGCTCCCTCCCTGGAGGTGTTCAAGGCCAGGTTGGATGAGGCCTTGAGTGACCTGTGCTAGTGGGAGGTGTCCCTGCCTATGGCAGGGGGCTGGAACTAGATGATCCTTGAGGTCACTTCCAACCTTACCATTCTATGATTCATTATTTCATAATACAAGACTCTCCTCTTGGCACTTAGGTTTTGCTGATATAGGCAATAGTACTTTTAATCACCTGTAGAAGAAAGAGTTTAGCTTGCCCTTAACTGTTAAAGGCAGAAAAAAGAAATAAAATTGGGCCAGTCCCTTCAAGGATTTGTGGTGGGGGTAAGCATGTGCAACCCGAGGGATGCAATCTGTACTTCAAGAAACAAAGGTCGCAGCAACATTTTTCTCCTCTTCATTGTTGGTCAGCAGCTGTAAAGTGAGAGTGCACACCAGGTAGTTACAGGTGTACTTTCTAAATCATTATTATCCTCTTCATTGTATGACCACCCCGACTGTATGAAAATTCCAGGCAACCAGCCTGTTGAAAGCTGTAACACATTTCTGCTTTCTTACTAACAGCCATACTCACAACGTGATGTTCTTTTGCTGTAGCAGCATCAGCAGAAGCATATCCACCACATAACACATCAGTGGAGATTTGTCATTGTGAATACTCATCTGTGATGCCTTCCATAGCTTGGTCATGTACAGTCAAATCCTTAAGCCTGGGAAGTTTGTTGGTAGCAGGAACTACCCTGAGAATACCTACCAGGCAAAATCTGGTTTGTTGGACTGAGCATTCTCAGAAAAAAACAAACCAACCACCACCTAAAACGTTGCAGTGGGTTTCTGTGGTGGATCATTTCAACAAGGTATAATCTACATCACTGACACCAACTTGGTAAAACAGCACTGAATATGCACCAGGTCAAATATGCACCAGATCCAACATGCATCTAGGTCCAAGCAGATTTAGAGATGTTCTATCGTGAAGAACAACTGAATAAAATGATTAATGCCAAGCAGAAAACTGCCTCAGAAAAGCAATGGTAAAAAGAAGCACTGAGATTTTACCCCAAACCACCCCAAACTGGGTGTCACACCAATAGAATACATTGGAGATGTAGAAAAACCCCAAAGGTGTGATGGCATCAATCCCTCACTTGGGACCCATCATAGACCAGAACTCCTGACCTGAACAACTGTCCCAATTGTGCTTTATTTTGTGCTGGTAATTTCTCCCTCTCACTTTCTAATTTGCAAATTCTAATCACTGAGGCACTAAGGAGTAAGAGTGACATGGAGAAACAGGGTTCTGGATTATGAAATAGCATTTAAACCTCTCTTGATAGTCAGTCTGCTCTATTATTTCTGCCATTCTGTCTTCCTTCTCAACTTAGGTTTCTTACCCTTCAATCATTTCTTGTTTTTCCTCTCGTGTCTTTTATTCCCATCTTTCTAAGAATTCTTCCTCTTTCTGTTCATCACCTATTTCTAGACAAAGATTCTATTAATGATCTCTGCAGAGCACTGGAAGACAGAATCCCCAGACATGACATCTCTCTTCCTACCAATTCTCCTCCATAACTTTGAGCAAGTAATCCAATTTCTGCCTTAATGTCCACATTAGTAAAAATTAACAGTACCATTACAAGGCTGTGTGGTTCATCCTTCATAAAGGGATTAGAAAAGCCTGCTCAATTAGCTGATTAGTTATAATGCCACTGTCAAACCAGCATGTGGGGAAGATGTCAGCACTGCCATCGCTTTTGTAAGGAATCAGTCAGTTGTGAGCAGCCTGGAGCTCAGTCAGTTGTGAGCAGCCTGGAGCTCAGTCAGTTGTGAGCAGCCTGGAGCTCAGTCAGTTGTGAGCAGCCTGGAGCTCAGTCAGTTGTGAGCAGCCTGGAAGGAACACCCTCATGGAGAGCAAACAGAATGAAAAGCAGCACCAGTAATGTAACACAGCTCTGCTTAGCACTGCATGGCTACAGCAGGTATATTACTGCTAGAATAGGCCTGGAGACATCCTCACAGCACACTCCTGCTCGGTATCACTGCTTCATGAGACGCTGGTAACAGCACTGCAAGGCTGTGGCGCACTCTCAGCTACACTCAGGAATACAAAGCACCCCTGAATGCCAAGATGAAGGTATGCAGGTGCTCATCAGATTTCCCATGATTGCTCAAGTCAAAGCTGCATATACTTTGGGACATGGTTTAACAGCCATGGTGGTCTTAGGTGATCTGGTTGGACTCAGTGATCTTAGATGTCTTTTCCAACTGAAGCCATTCCACAATTGTGTGATTCTTTTGTTTTAAAAACTAGTGTAAGTATTCACTGAAGGCTGCTTCTCAGTTCCTGTTTGGAATGGCACTGCAATGGCACTGACTACAGCAAATTCAAAGCTGATCAGGAATTTCATTATACATGAGTCTGCATTGAGTCCATTTCAAGTGCTACTCAAAATGAGTGGCTTATAAATAGGCTGTCCCTCATCCATCTTGCTCTGCCCACAAACCAGCACAAACAGCATTCATCACTCAATGCTTAATGGCTAATTTCAGTCTACCAGTATGGCTGCAGATTTCTTCAGGTTATGGCTTACATCCTTCACAGTTGTGGAACAGTTTAATTTTCTAGGGTGAGCTAAAGGCACTTTCTTATCTATATGAATTTGAAAATGGAGATTTGGTGTGATTTCTTTTAAGTATATGCACAGAACTCGTTAGGTATCTTGTAAAGACAATCCACTGGAAAGCATGAAACCCACTGCCCCCACGAGAACATCAATAATTACTTGTTCTGACTCTATTTTCAGTCATCTATTTCCACAGCTCATACCTCTCTGGATTTTGTCATTACACAAACAAACTGTGATGTTCCTTAGATTTTTTCAATTTCACATCCTAAAGTAGGCAACAAAACCACTTAATGAAGACACTGAAGGGGCTTGGATAAAGCTATAAAATCAGCACTCCAGAAATATCTTAATATTATTGTTGTCACTAATGCATGTCACTTACTGATTGGAATTAGAGCTTTAAGTGTATATTTACATGTAAATGTAATCTTCATTTATAAGCAATCATCCAGTGAGGGATGACAGCTCTCAGTAAGAGTTTAGAGTGTGCATTTAAAAGTCATCCTTAAGAAGTACAAACTGCAAGATCTGACAGACCATATTTTTTGCCAGGCAAAGTCAGGTTATGTATTTCATGGCATCTCATCATTAACAGATGTCTGCTGTTGCTTAACCACAGTTTTTATACTTAGGCATCAAATCTGTAAACTAAGCCAAGCAGGGCACACAGAACACAACTGCAACTTTGTTTATATGAAAATTAATCCCCCAAATCCTACCATATCACAGGGTAAAGACAAGGGGTAATGAGCACAAGTTGCTGCTGGGGAGATTCAGACTGGATGCCAGAAATAAATTCACCATTTGAACTCTTAGACATTGGAATAAACTGCCACAGGAAGTGGGGGATTCCCCTGCATCAGACAGTTTCAAGGCCTAGCTTGACAGGGCCCTAGGCCATCTCAGTTAAGTTATATTCTTACCCTGAAAGGTCAGACTAGATGATCCCTGAGGTCCCTTCCAACCTTCTATGAAACTCAAGTCAGAGGCATGTATGATCAGAAACCTGAACATCACACCCAGTGTCCAACTGTACAAACAGGGTCTGTCTTCCCTCTCTCCTGCACTTACAGCATGGGCAGTAACACCTCTTAACCCTTGTTAAGTACCACAGAATAACACCAAAAGCCTTGGCTAGGCCTGCAGTCTGCTGTCTCTCAGGTATCTTCACCTCAAATGCAAATGTAATAGCCTTGCACAAAGCTCCAAATGGAGCAGATACCAAATCAGATATGGATTCTTACTGTGTTACACAAATTGATTTGGGCTTTTTTTTTTTTTCCCCAAATGATTTTTTTTCCCCCCAAATTATCAATACAGGTTGTACCAGTAAAGCACATGGCTAACACAGGGAGTGCAACACCAATCTGTAGCTACCATTAAGACTTCACATACCTGTACATTTTCTTTGCATGCACTTACTCCCTTTTCTTCCTTTGTCTTCGTGCCCAAGCAGGTAAGGTAGGTGGCAGACTGAAGTACTGCAACTTTCCTGTACATCACCAGAAAGAGCTGCAAAAGATTCCAGCACTCAGTAACTCCCAATTACACACTGTAGGCATATTAGAGGCATTTTAAAGTGTTATTTACATTGCTAATCCTGAAAGCTATTCATGTCACAGTGCAGTTGCAAACTCCCAGACACTGTTTAAACTGCCCATAGTGGCAAACATTTTCTAACAATGAAGATTACTGAGATTAAGGCATCTTTCCCCCTTGGCTTTTTTGAGGCTGAGCTGACTTAGTAGGAATCTACTTGACTTAGTAGGAATCTTCCTATGGCAGGGGGTTGGAACTAGATGATCCTTGAGGTCCCTTCCAACCTCACCATTCTATGAATCTATGAATCCTTTATCAAGGACAAATATGAAGTTGACTGTGAACAGAAAGAGCTAAGTGTTCTCCTCTCAAAGAAAGACTACAAATGACTGCAAACTGCTGAATCACAGAATGGTCAGGGCTGGAAGGGATCTCAAGGATCATCCAGTTCAAATCCCCCTGCCATGGGCAGGGACACCTCATGCTAGATCAGGTTGCTCAGAGCCCCATCCAGTCTGGCCTCAAAGACCTCCAGGGATTTGGCTTCCACCACCTGTTCCAGTGTCTCACCACCTTCATGGTGAAGAACTTTTTCCTAACATCCAATCTGAATCTACCCACTTCTAGTTTTGCTCCATTCACCCTAATCCTATCACTACATGACATATTAAAAAGTCCCTCACCAGTTCTCCTGTAGGTCCTCCTTCAGATACTGGAAAGCCACAACTGAGTTACTTAGTGGACTTAGTATTTTAAAGTTTATTTTAAGGGCACAAAGAGAGACATCCCTGTTCTAAACTGCACAGGGCTCTGAAATCAGCATTATACTTCACAAGTACATTTCATATCATAATATGGAAGCCAAGGTTGCTTTCTATTAGCAGTGCTCTTAAGACTGAAATACATGACAACATTGCAGGAGGTATGGGGAGAGCTCACTGCAGCTGCTGCTGGGTATTAAAAGGCCACTAACATAAAGAAAGAAGTAAATAGTTACCAGTTACAGCTCTTCTGAGGGAAATGATTTTCCAAAATCATGAACATGAGCAACTTCAGAACAACACAGATGGATTTTGCTGCCTGCCTCTGGGAGTCCAAAAACCTAAGAGAACAAACTAGAGGTGAAAAGAGTCATTTCTGCTAAAGAAACTGTAGTGGAACATGCAATGACCTGTCACAAAGGGAGAGTACCATCAAAGGTTCTGACCACAGATGGCAATACCAGGAAACACACCAAACCATCATTAAAAATGGCTTTAGACTTGCTACTACCTCACACACTTTATAAAAGGGGACCCAGTCAGACTCTGTTGACATCTGGCACTACAGACAGCAGAAATTTTGTATCTGCTGCACGATAACCTTTTAGCTAAGCCAAATTATTAGCATCTAATAATTAATCAGAAGGCTAAACCCAGGAAACTCAATCCTAGCTAAGTTGTACAAACTTACTCTTCCAGCTTTTCTCTGTGCCTGCTGGCAATCCAGAGCCAGAGCCTGCAGAGTTGCAGGGTGCATGCCATCAGATCTGATTTTGAAGCCTTCTGCTTCACATACTGTGGTAGTTTTGCAGTTCAGTAACAATCAATTCCTGCTGCTAAAGATGGACATTTAGGCCTGCAGCATCACAGTACCTACCATGCTACTTACCCTGCAGAGAAGGCAGTCAGCTGGTTTCAGAGCAGAAGCAATGCTTCGCTTGCATGCAGATTAAAAAGCCAAACCTATGTCTGAAATAATTTGTTCTAAACACAGGCAAGTATCCTACTGGCCCTCTCCTCCCTTATCACAGCAGCAGA
Source organism: Eubucco bourcierii (assembly GCA_013396675.1). NCBI lineage: Eukaryota > Metazoa > Chordata > Aves > Piciformes > Ramphastidae > Eubucco > Eubucco bourcierii. Next base: position 116,069 of record VWZE01016936.1, read on the forward strand.
GTATATTTTGGCAACACTGGAACAAGTGACAAAGTAGGACCTGCTGTGGAAGTATAAGCAGGACTGACTATCTCATACTAAGGAACTTTCTCACAGACTCAGTGCAACTCAGAAACTCTTGCTTTTTAAAACAACAAATTTCTGCATATCATCAGCATGGGAAAAAAAAAAAACAAACTTCTCTGCATTCCTTTTTTCCAAAGGAAATTAATCTTATCAACAACATATCTGAATTTTACTTCTCCTTGGAATTACAGCACTTACAAGGTCACTCATGAAGACAGATAATTCTGACTCATTTTGAATGATCTGACAAAACATAAACCCACTGCATTTACATAAGATGCCAAGATCTGACTCCACTCACTTGAAAATAAAGCTTCCACACAGCAGCTTTGAAAAGTAGCACTGGATGGTTTCATGGGACCCTTTACTCAGGAGTCTTAGATAATCAAAATCTCTGCAGAGCCTTTTTCAGCGGTAATAGCTTGAGGCAGCCAGGGACATTCTGAAAGCTACTGATGTCATCAGATTTCGCTTCAAGTGCAAAAAGACTCTTCAAAGCTTTTAAAGTCTGTGCTATAGATGGTAACTTGGTGGTTAAAAAAAAAATCAATCCACTCATAACTCACAAGTCCTGGTCCAAGGAGTCCAGGTTTTTTTGTCCCTGGCAAGCTGTCCAGTATTTTCCTCTATGTGATGAAAGCAAAGTATTTTTGAAGCAACTGGGCACAGTGTTCCACACTGAAATTTTCATTCAGCTCCTGCTACTAAAGGAAGTGCCTGTGAGAGGAACTGTCTCACTGTGAGTTTCCATTCCCTCTTTAGAGATCAATGACCATTTTTAGTAACCACATGATGCTCATAACATCCCTGTATTCACAGGGAATTCATTACCCCAAGAGCACCACTGCGGCACTGCTATTCTCTCCCCTCCCTTCTCTACTGCATTACGCATGAAGCCTTCTGCCTCCTCATTGGCAATGACAGGCAGAGGCCTGTCATTTGGTCAGTCACATGTAACAGGGTTTATTTTAAAACTCTGTCACACTGCATGCAGAGAGCAGTGACCAGACCAAATTTTGGACACTCTTTTCACTGCAGATGCATGGAGCTGTAAGCACCAGTGATCGCTCTTCAGAAAGTGCTACTCTTGTAGTTTATTTCATCCCTGCTTACTGGAATTCTTTCTGTATTGCTTGCTGGGGAGAGGCCTCGAGCACAAGCCCTGTGAAGAGAGGCTGAGGGAGTTGGGATTGGTTAGCCTGGAGAAGAGAAAGCTCAGGGGGGACCTTATTGCTGGCTACAACTACCTGAAGGGTGGTTGTAGCCAGGAGGAGGTTGCTTTCTTCTCTCAGGCAAGCAGCACCAGAACAAGAGGACACAGTCTCAAGCTGTGCCAGGGGAAGTTTAGGCTGGAGGTGAGGAGAAAGTTCTTGCCTGAGAGAGTCATTGACTGCTGGAATGGGCTGCCCAGGGAGGTGGTGGAGTCAGCATCCCTGGAGGTGTTCAAGGCGGGTTTGGACGTGGCACTTGGTGCCATGGGCTGGTCTTGAGGGTTGTGGTATTGGGTTGGACTTGATGATCTTTGAGGTCTCTATATATACATATACATATATACACACACACACACATATATATATGCACAACATACCCATCATCTGTGTGTGCTATTGTACAAAAAATTGTACCTTCACAGCAACAACTTCAGTTTGCAGTCTCTGGAGATTTCCAAGGCACTTTCCTTCTCACTCCCAATCAAAGTGACTCCTCCCTTCACACAGTCACAGTGTCTTCCCCTCCTAGCTGACCTGGCAATATGCCTATTCTGCTTTTCAGGATTTTCATGCAGCCAGGGCCAGCCACCACGTAGGGTCCATCCCCCCGAGATCGCAGCACGGCCGGCCTGTTGATGACAACCCTGTAGTCCACTTCTTCAAGAACATTGTAAGTCTCCCTTCTTCTTGTACTGCACTAAAATGAAGCATTGCCTTTAGGATCCATCAGTAACCAAACACTATTAGCCATTATTCTGAGCCTCATGAATTGCACTGTGCCTGTGAGCTCATCGTGCCATTCAAACACAAAAAAAATATTTTTTGCTGGGAAACAACAACAACACTGCAATGCTACCAAAAAAAGTGGATGATTGCTCCCATGAGCACAGTCAAATCTCAACAGCAACCATTACAATTATACAGCTTCACCATTTGTAGGTTTTGTCCTTGTGCCTTCAGCACTGGCTGCATTAAGGAATAGTTTCTGTTTAAAAACAGACAAAAATCTGCCATGTTCTAGGCAAAGCCTAAGACAGCAGAGGAGCTTCACAGTGCAATTACTTAGGTACTACTTGATCTTACTAACAGATAGTATGCAATAGGACTGATGATTGCCCACATTCATTTTTGCCTTGGTTTCACAATTCTTTTGTGTTGTTTTTTAGGTCTCACCCCGTACACCTCCCCCAATGCAAGCAAAGGTAAGCACTTTCAGGGGCTCAAGCAATGTACGAGATCTTTTGCCAGCTAATTTATCCTGATTCAGCCACCAGCCTGATTCGTTTTCTTTAACCAAGTGAAAATCTGGAATTATCATTGGGAATATTTAAAGCAAGAGGTTGTTCAGCTTGGAGAAAAGAAGGCTCTGGGGAGACCTAATAGCAGCCTTCCTGTACCTGAAGGGGGCCTAAAAGAAGGATGGAGAGAGATTGTTTACAAAGGCCTGTAGTAACAGGGTGAGGCTTCAAACTAGAGAAGTGCAGATTTAAATTGGCTGCTAGGAACAAGTTCTTTACTCTGAGGGTGGTGGAACACTGCAACAGGTTGCTCAAGGAGGTGGTTGGGGACCCATCCCTGGAGATATTCAAGGTGAGGCTTGACAGGGCTCTGAGCAACCTGATCTAGTGCAGGATGTCCCCACCGATTGCAGGGGCGGTTGGACCAATGACCTTTGGAGGTCACTTCCAGCCTGGACCACTCCATGATTCTATGACAAGACAGAAAAGCCATAGTTCTCTTCCTCATGCACTTCCTGACTTCCTGCATGACAAATGAAAGCCATTTGCAGTTTGTTACATTCAATTTATGTTATGGTTGCTTTATGTAATAAGCCAACTATAGAATCATAGAATGATTTAGGTTGGAAAAGATCTTCAAGATAAACAGGCAATGCTTTCCTACAGGCCTCACCCATCAGGAACTGCCCTTACATTAACTGAGTTCAGCTGGCTTCTGAAGTACAAAATACTGTCCAGCCAAGGCTATCAAAGACAGTTCTTGTAATGACCATAAAAAATCTTTTGCCTTTCATGGAATCACCATGAGGTTTTCAACTTCAGTCTCATTATCTGGCCAGTATTTCATCTTTTTTACTGTATTCCCATCTTCATGTTCCATAGTGATCATCATGTCATTGTTTCTATTTCTTGCATGTACAGGGAAGAGGATTATCCCTCACCAGATTTAGCTGGGTAGGTGATGAACATGCTTTCAATAACAGCCTTTTTATTTACCAGGCCAAAGCATATCTTGCTCCATTGCCTCAAGCTGCTGCAGCAACGTGATAATTTTGTTTTGTCTCAACTTTGCTATTTTGCTTTTCCTGTTCCACTTTCCTCCCTCCTCCCACAGCACTTTAAGATGGCAATTTTGTTGCTTGCTCTTATCCAGCAACTTGACAGCCTTGCAGCGATAATTTCTTCTGCTTTAGCACAAAGGGAGCAAAATCCACTGCATGGCAAAGCTCTCTTCCCTTAAAGACTCCTGGAAGATTCATCTGCTGTATTTTCCTTTTCCTGGGAAGGACAAATTTGGGAGGGATGGCTGGGAGGAGATGGATGCTTATGTCACAGCTCCAATTGCTGTTATGCAGTGAAGTCTGCCCCTAACACTGTCCCTAACTCAGTATTTTGTCCCACTCCCTTCAGTAAGAAGTGATCTGCCTAAACCAGTTACTAGACAAAGTTCTTCCCACAGTTATCCCACAACTAATTAAATTCTGCTTCTCCACCACAGGTTTGACTTTATATGAGATGGACATACAAACTACTTGCATTTTATAAGACAAACTATTAAAACCTTCAAGCTTTTAAGAATTTCTTTCACTGTCAGAAGAACGTAAATGGACATGTTTGACATCTTAGAACCTGTGAAATTGAAATGATTTAAATTTTTTCATGCAGGTTGAACTTTCTGGGTATCCAGTTTTTGATTGTTTTGTCTTTTACAGACTGATGCTTCCCTCAGGTTTCACGTACTCAGATAATTTTCTAACATAATACACAAGGCTGAAGGGAAATGTAAAGGATTATTTTATTCCAACACCTCTAAATGTTTCAGTGATTACAATGTGCATATGATAATTTGAATGGGATAATTAGCAATATATATGAAAATCTTTCTTTGCAGGGTGGTGAAGCACACAAGCCAGGATACGGAAGCGGAAAATTCTATGAGCATAAATCTGCTCACAAGGGACATAAGGGATCCTATCATGAGGGCCAGGGCACTCTTTCCAGAATCTTTAAACTGGTAAAGTACAATTGAACTTACCCTAAGTAAAAAAAAAAAAGAAAAAAAAATTGAGTCCAGGAAAATGAGAAGCCAAACCTCTCCAGAACCTGCCATGTTGAAACAGCTAACTACATTTCCTTAAAGCCACTGAAGGAACTAGACTTGCATGGATAAAACAAAAGTTTGTCTCATGGCCTAGTGAGTACTTACATGATAGGAAACAGAGGTAAAAATACACACTCAGTTGACATCAGGAAAGCAGGTAAGTCCACAAAGCCCTACAAAGGCCCATACCAGGATCTGTGTTGTTACTGATCTCTCGAAAGACCTGGAAGACACAAGAGGAATGAGATGATGCAGCTTCCTGCTGCTGATAAAGTATTTAGAATACTGAAAATGAAAACAGTCTGATAAGCTGAAAAATGGTACAGGGCAGTGTTGGATTCATTTGGTTGAGATGCAGCAACTTGAACAGTGTCTGCTTGTTCCCACCCCAGGTGGGAGAGTTGCCATAATGTGTTGGCACAGTGAGTTGTGACACCACACAGGCAACATAGTAAACTGTGTTGTATGAAAAGTAAGCAACCAATAAATGAGAACAGAACAGGTAGAAAGTCAGTCACAAGGACTTTTCACATTCTGCACAAGGCAAAAGAAATGTGAAAATCACATCTACTGGTAGCTACTTTAACTGAGGCAACTTTTTTTCCTGAGGCATTCACTCATAACAAATCACCCAGCATAGAATTTACACATGAAGACTACAATCAGCAGTAAACTTAAGATCCAGACAGAAGATTTGAGACCTAATTAGCAGAGCTGATCATCTCAGACTCCTTCTACTCTGCAACAGAGCCATAACAGCACCTTCACCTGCACTGTTGTCTCTTACACTGTTTAGGGTAGATCAGATTTTCAGGCATGCACATCACTAAGCAACAGCTTGAAAACTTCAAGGAGGTAGTAAGGATTCTTATGCTGCAATTTAAGAGAAGGAATGAGCTCTTCAGAGGCCCAGGTAAAAATCCAACATTTACCTTTCAAGTCTAATTTTCACACTCCTGTAGTTCAGTGAGGGTCAGAATCACAGAAATACTCAGGCTGGAAAAGACCCTCGGGATCACCAAGTCCAACCAATAACCCTACAAGGTTCACCCTAAACCATATCCCCAAGCACCAGACCCAAATGACTTTTAAACACATCCAGGACTGGTGACTCAACCAACCCCCTGGGCCCATTCCAATGTTTGATCACTCTCTCTATGAATTTTTTTTTTCCTAGACATAGACACACCAACAATATCATGGCTGTAGGCTTACATTTGTACAACAACTGTGGAACATCTGAACACATTAGATAATTATCTTACCCCAAATTTAACTCTTCTATTATTTAATTATTTAAAAAAATAAATAAAAAGGTAACCATTGGAACTATTTTTAGCCTGGATTCATATAGAACTGGTGATACACATGTACCAGTTCTACTTTTCAGATAGCTTTTCCTGAGCCATTAGTAACTTTTGGAACTCATATCAGAGTTTCATGTAGGCCTATTTGGTTATAGCATGAGCCACTAACAACTATTTCTTCATATAGTTGATCAAAGTCAATTTAAGAAAAAAAAAGGCAATTACCTAATGGCTTATACTACATCTTCCTTAGCAGAACTACATTTTCCTCAGTTCCTTAGTAGAACTAAGGAGAGAGCACTGAAAAGTGAAGACTGCAAAGAAAGCAGAATCCCAAAATACAGATATGCTTGATTTTTTAAGCAAGCAGTTGAAGCACCACCTGATTACAGCAACAATTACTCACACTTGTAGTCACAAGTGTATCACACTACACTACCTCACACTTGTAGTCACAAGTGTATCACTCAAGATTTGCACAGTAAGCTGCTGAAGCCCGAGGGAAATACACCCAGTTAGCCTAAACTGCAAAAACAATATAATTTCAACTTGGATCACCTTTGCTATAAAACTGCTGTGGTGCTTTTCTCAGTTGCAGATTTATAAATCATCACAAATTTATTTTTGTTCCCCCCTTGTTTGATGTTTTCTTATTATCGTAAAAAATAGGCCACACTTTATCCCTTTCTATTTTCTGTATTTTTTCCACATCTGCACCTTAGACATACAGACTCACATTGTTATAATCACACTAATAATTTTCCCTAATATATAGTACAAAATAAAATTATTACATCTCAATTCTTTCAGATATGAGACTATTACAACTCCTATGTAAGGTCTGGAAGCCTTAATTTCGATGATTTTTTTTTTTGTTGTTTGAGGTACACACAGTTCAGGGGTAGCCACAAAAACGAACATTTCCAAGATGTCCAAGCAAATAAACTGCTTTCCCTAGGAAGGCCTGAATAAGAATGTGCACCTACAAATAATTTATGTGTGTAGCCCTGTATGAGTGATTTAATGTGTGTAAATTAATCCTATGTGAAAAGACATGAAAAGCAATCATCTCTTTGAAGTGAAAATTCCACTAATAATTAGCCATATACCAGCGGCCACTGCAAGCCACTTTCTAGATTTATAGGAATAATATTTAAATTTAAATAAGCAACCCTACTGCAAATGGTTGGTTTAAAGTGTATAGCCTTAAATATACAGTACCTTTTAATTAACTCTGTTCTTCCTTCCACAGGGAGGCTCTGGATCCCGACCTGGATCCCGGTCTGGTTCGCCAATTGCTAGGCGCTGAAGCTCTAAGAGGCACCCCAAGGACCATGTACTCTGCTTCATAATGTAACTGCCTTAAAATTAATAACAACTGCAACAATTACCTAGATAGATGCAATCCATGACTTAATGCCAGTTAGGTTCTGCATGCAGTAGATTATACAAACTTCTATTGGCAATCCCTGACCAACAGTTGAATGAAAGGAACACAGAGTAGCTTTACTAGATGTTTTCCTTATTTTACGTGAAGTAACAAGATCTCTGACTTTACTCATTCTTCTTCAGGATGCCCTAACTGTATGCTGGACCTTCTCTTATTATTTCTCCCAAGCACCTAATCTGAGCTCTGGTTTCATTTTAGTGAATATCAGAATTACAAATAAAAAGCTAATACCTTGGATACCGAGCACTGCTGTTAATGAATTTCTGAGACACTGTTGTTAAAAGCAGCAAACAACAAACCACCATGTGCAGAAGTTGTGAGGACTGTTTATCCAAATACTTTTGTTTTGTTTTGTTTTAATCTTCCTTCTCTCACTCACAGAATAATTTATTTTCATAACAGGATTAGGCAGTCACAGAAAGGTTTACCAAACATTGGGAGTTCAAGGCATGTGAAGTGTGGGAGGGGGCAGATGTTGTAGAATCAATACGATGCGGAGCAATAGCAACGAGGAAATTCCTTTCCCTACCATGAATTGCTCATTGCATCCAAACCATTAGAATTCAGAGTAGATGAGGGAGAGAAAGAGGATTTCAAATTCGAGTTAGACTAATGTTAAGAAACAAGGGATATTCCCAGAGATGAGACATCTACAAGTGCACAAGTGACCACTGAACCGTCACTAGCGCTTCACGCAAACTCCGCCGCAACAGCATTAAGTTTGCAGTACAATAAGTAAGTAAATACATAAACAAGTAAGTCTAATTTCTGAAAGAGAGCCCTTCAGTACTGGTATCTCAGATAGTCCTGCACATCTCACCTCAGAATTTCAGTGTTGCAGCAGTGTCACGTTTGATCAGCTGGCTCATTTTTTACCTTAGTAACATCTGGATGCCTACTAAGGGGCAGTGCACCAAAGCAAACCCATAGTAAACTACTGTGAACGTTTAACTGTTGTACTGTAGTTGCCTTATAGAAAGAAATTATAGCTGAGTTAGATTTAGGATATTAATTGTTCACACAAATTACTAAAATGGATGTGTGGCAATGGCATTTCCAACCACACTGAGGGAAATAAAAGGCTCTTCTGAATTGCACTGTTTTATTACTTACACTTACCACTCTTCAAGATGTTATCTAAATGTCTGATTAATCATTCCTTTTAGTTTTAGCCTATGCATTGCAGACTACAGTTAATGCTTCCCAGGCTGGAACTGCATTCCTAGTAAGTGTCCAGTAAAAGTTACCTATAAATATGTAGGTTACTTGCATTTCACATTTAGATTCATTGTAGGTTTAAAATCAGTGTCCATTAATAAGAAACAATGAAAAGATGAGAGGATAGAAAATACATAGAGACTGAAGAACACAAACCCACCAAAAATGATTATGCATACACACACATACTACAACTTCTATTAGCTACACTGGTTGCTATGTGTATTTTTCTATTGTAGTCTCATTCAGATGTATACTCTGCAACATAATAGTTGATTTAATTTGAATATGTATTGTTCTTATAGGAACACAGTTATTACAAATATACATTATTGAAATAAAGTAATCAACTTGAAATGAAACCTGGGAACAGCTTTGTCTTTTACAAGAGAGAAGATCATATATATTACACACATATGTAATGTTCTGTGGGGGTTTTTCCCCCACAATTCATAATCTTCATAATACTAGAAAAATTATACTTTGGGACCCAGCCTGCACAGAGGGTTCTAGTGACACTGCTGGTGACTTAGCATGGCCCACAAGGGTGACAATGCAATGCAGGATTGTTGACAGGCTAGCATCTTTGTGGACTAGCAGCTGAAGGTCAGGGGGATATTGCAAAGCATGAAGTGCCTGTGTGCAGGCAATGACATCCTGCACTTCATAAGCAACCACACCACAAATTACTTTCTTTGAACATGATATGTGAAAATCAAGTTGTTTTTTAAAGCAGCCTTAAAATAGGGGAAAGAATATTTAGAGTAAAAACACAAGAACTACATGTTTCAAAATATTCAACCATAATAGAATGGTTTCAGTTGGAAAGGACCTCAAAGACCATACAGCTCTAGCCAGCCACCATAGGCAGGGACACCTCCCACTAGCACAGGTCACTCAATGCCTCGTCCAGCCTGGCCCTGAACACCTACAGGGAGCGAGCAGCCACAACCTCCCTGGGCAATCTGTGCCAGTGTCTCACCACCCTGACTGGAAAGAGCTTTCTCCTCACATCCAGTTTCAATCTCCCCTCTGCCAGTTTAAACCCACTGCCCCTTGTCTTGTCCTCACAAGACCTTGTAACTGCTCCCTCCCCAGCCTTCCTGTAGCCCCCTTCAGATACCGGAAGGCCTGTAGAACTACAGGACTCATCCAAGGCTTCTTCCTTGCCTTTATCAGCTCTGCTTTCCCCTCAGTCATCTTTTGCATAGGCTGGAAGTAGTTCTTTTTTATTTACTTCCTATAGAAGAAAAGGTACAGTACGTTAAAGCATCTTACCAACACGAGTCTCTCAAAAACAATTAAAACATTGACTGAAATTCATTCTTTTGATTTCTCATCAGAAATTTTGCTGAAAACCAGGAGTTTAAGTGGCTACTTGTGAGCAAAGGGTTTTTCCTGAAAGGAGACTGCACAACAATTACTAGGAGTGTGTCATTTCTTGTACTGAAAGAATGGGCACAAACCATAAGAAATACTTCAGCTGACACAAACCAAAGCCTGAGGCTAGCCTGAGCCTAGAACTGTGTCAAAGCAGAAAGAACTGGGACGTTCCTAAGCACTGGTCACTTACCCACTGGGCCATGTGGCTCTTAGCACAGGCCTTAGATTCACAGGTTCACAGGATGGTTTAGGTTAGAAGGGACCTTAAAAATCACCTAGTTCCAAGCCACCTGCCATAGGCAGGGATCCTCTACCAGAGCATGGTGCTCAAAGCCTGATCCAGCCTGGTCTTGAACACCTTCAGGATAAGGATGTTCATGACCTCCATGGGCAATCTGTTCCAGTGTCCCGCCATCCTCACTGTAAAGAATTTCTTCCTAGCATGTAGTCTAAAACTACCCTCTTCAAGCATAAAGCCATTCCCTCTTCTCCTTGTAAACAGTCCCTTCCTGGATTTCTTGTAGGCCCCTTTCAGGTACTGGGAGGCTGTTCTAGTGTCTCTGCAAAGCCTTTTCTTCAGGTTGGAGAGTTGCAACTCCCTCAACCTGTCCTCATAGGGGAGGTGCTCCAGCCCTCTGATTGTCTTCATGGCCCTCTCCTCTGGACCCACTCCAACAGTTCCATGTCCCTCTTATTGTGGGGGCACTGGAACTGGACGCCATATTCCAGGTGAGGTCTCACAAGCACAGTGCAGAGGGGAAGAATCACTTCCCTCACCTGCTGGTCACACTTCTTTTGATACAGTCCAGGACAATGCATCTGCTTCAACACTGCTTTTGGCAATATCATCGTACTGGTTGCGGTGTCTGTATTTGTGCTGACCAGCAACAGCTACACTGATTTGAAAACCTCCAGCTCGATCTTACCAGGGAACTTGGGCTATGAAAACCTCTCTGTCAAGATACTCAACAGTGAAATTCTTGAAGTTTATGGGAGACAGCAATGCAGGGAAGCAAATCAACTTATCATGCTGGAAAATAATTTTTTTACAAAACTCCATTTACTGTATCTGACAGGACTCCAGGTGCCGGAGGAGTAGCAAACCAAATTTAGGAACAAATGTCAGCTGCTTTCTGAACACTTTCAAGATACACAGCACACACTTATTACCTCCAATCATGATCATAACACTTTGAAAAAGGAGTTGTTAAAAATGGCACCTTTTTAATCATGAGATCTGCTGTTTGCACTTGCTCACAGGTATCAACCACTGGTTTTTGCTTGCTGGCAGAGCAACCACACCTAGAGCAGACTGAATGCTCCCCAGCCTTCACGAATCACATTTCCATCATGAAGGATAAATTTGCATCGGTGTAAATCTTCTGTCAAACTGGATTTGGAAAACCTCTAGAAAGTGTCATCCTCTATGCAGCAAATCAACATCTTTTACACAGTATTCTCTGAAAGAACAGGGGAAAGGTTTTATGCCTGGTACACAGAACACAGCACCCTGTACTCTGTTGTTACATGTAAGCAGAGTGCAATGCCATGAGAGCAGTATGTCTTCAGACAACTGTGAACTATCACCTGTCTTAAAGAGATGAAACACCAACAGGCTGTCTGGAAGGAAAGGCACTGCTGGAAGAACTTCACATACACATATAACATTGATTCGTGCATTTCCAGCCCTAGAATTCAGAATCAAATAAATACATGAAACAGAATTTGGAAAAAAGTAATATTATTTAACATGTTTTTGAATTAAATATTCCACATAACAAAAGTGTTATTTTCATGTCACCAACTATATTACTTTATATACATATGACAAAAGAGTTAACAAAAGAATTAAGAGATGCCCTATCAAAACCAACAGTGATTTCTTGCTTCAGCAACCTGAAATAACTAGTTTGTATCATAGACAAAGTATAGACAATATTTACACAAAAGTGGTTTTTTGGATCTTTCAGAAAGCAAATTAAAATCCATCCCTGTATTATAGTACAACAAATTCACCACTGATCCAGAAGTACTTGGGGCAAATCGATTAGATGAGCTTTCTGCAACTGGGATTAGTATTTACAAAATATACTGATCAGCCACACAGAGGCTCATATAACTTTAAATATATATATATATATATATATACATACAAGCACACATATATATAATCTATATATATATATGTATCATATAAATAAAACTGCAAAGAACAAAGAATAAGAAAAGAGCTTCTGTCTTTGGAATGTCTAAAAGATGACTATGATTTTAACTCCAGTGTTTCTTTGTTATGAATATACTTTACAAGTGGCACCTTTCCAAGAATTACTTAGGTAGTTTTGCTGGAACAGTGACTTAAAAAATGACAAATGAAAAGAATGAATTCCCAAAATTCAGAAAGCAAGTAATGAGGAATTTACCGTTTATAGCACTAAGGAAAATTGTACAATGTACATGAACTAGAGTGCATCTCTAACTCTCTCTGCTAACACAAAATTGTGTGTTTACTTCCCAGATATAGGATATGGCTGTGTTTTCCACAGGTACTGAGATCCAATATAGCAGACATAAAAGGAGAGGATTCCACTGGAACCTCTTTAAATAATTATTGTTGAGTTTGAAAACTCAGACTTCTAATGTAAAAATCAACAGCTAACTGCCTCTGTGGTTGGAATGGAAATGAATATGCTCCCTCTCCAGAGTTTCACTCAAGAAAAACCCTAAGTTCATGGTTTTTTTTTTCTTTTTTTTGTGTTCAACAAACATCCCCATATGTACTAAAAAACCCCAAACCTTTAAAACAGAAATAGTTTTCCTGTGCCTTGTAAAAACCAACAAACAAAACTACTTCATACTGCATGCAGGTAATCCATAGCACTGTTTCCAACCTCAATTATTTCTCTAAACACATAATAAAAAAAAAAAAAAAGCTGACCAACTGTTTCATGGTTTTTTCCACACTTACTCTTTGCCTCCTTTAAAAATGGGAATCATTCTATTCTGATATAAAGTTCCAGTTTATTTTTCCAACAGATATACCAGCTGTGAATTAGAAGTTTAAACTGGATACAGTATTACCTGAGTTCATTGATTCACAGACCACTTAAGCACAGAATAAATGATGTTTTCCCCATATTCTTCTACAAGCTTTAAAAAAAAAAAAAATTAAAAATTATTCTTTGAAGTTTTGGGTTTTTTTGTAAGTAACTGAAAAAAAAATCAAAACCACCAAACCTATAATATATTATTCTATTGTTATATTTTCAATGCTTTAACTGTAAAATTGAACTTTTACTTTCTTGAAAAATTGTTTCAAGAAATTCAAGTCCCAGAAGTATTTTTAGCTTTCAGACTTCAAGGTGTCATCGAAAAACGTTGCCTATACTTTGCCATTCATTTGAAGATTCTTGTACCACTTCTTCTAAATTCAGAGCACGACTAATATCTTCCCCTTCTTGCTCTTGGTGACTAGCAGGCTCTTGTACAGGACCTGCCAAAGCAGAAGAGGAAAAGGTGACTTCCGTAGGATTTGATTCATAGCGTTAAGAAAAATTTAAATGTTACACTTGGGAATAAAGATCCATGCTGGGAAAGGTAATACGCAACTAATTCACTTTCTCCAAACTCATCAGACACTTTTCAAAGACTATCTAACATAATGAATTGTTTTCCTGTAATAGTTTTTGAACTTTGTATTTCTGTACCGCAGAGCTCCTCACAAAAAAACGAGGAACCATAAGGAGTAACCAATCTCTGTTTCACGCTGCTTTTTGGGGTTGCATGTGCAACTGCTAGCTCATCAGCTCTGTTTTTGGCTAATAATGCCTAATTCTTCAATAATTTAGAGTGTTCTGTACTTTCCTAGTGAAGCACATGGCTTTCTGTACTCACCATTAATGTCACTGTGCTACGTACCAGTGTAAGTGTGAGCCCGTTTCATATGCAGTTTCATATTGCTTTTCTGTGTAAATCCCATTGCACAGTAGTCACATTTGTAAGGCCTCTCTCCTGTGTGCTTTTTCATGTGGACTTGAAGAGCACTCTTCTGGTTAAAAGCCTTTTCACACAGTGTACACTGAAAGGGTCGTTCTCCTTTTAAAAGAGAAGAATGCATCCAGTGATTTCTCATTCCAACACAAAAACAGGAAGGAAGGAAAATAGGAATAAAAATAGGAAGGACATGGAAGTGTTGGAGCGGGTCCAGAGGAGGCCATGAAGATGATCAGAGGGCTGAAGCAGCTCTGAGTACAGGCTACAAGATTTGGGGGTCTTCAGCCTGGAGAACAGAAGGCTTTGAGAAGACCTGATAGTAGCCTTCCAGTATCTGAAGGGGGCCTACAGGAAGGCTGGGGAGGGATTATTGACAAGGTCTTGCAACAACAGGACAAGGGGCAATGGGTTTGAACTGGAAGAGGGAAAATTTAGACTGGATGTTAGGAGGAAGTTGTTTGCAGTGAGGGTGGTGAGGCACTGGCACAGGTTGCCCAGGGAGGTTGTGGCTGCTCCCTCCCTGGAGGTGGTCAAGGCCAGGTTGGATGAGGCCTTGAGTAACCTGTACTAGTGGGAGGTGTCCCTGCCTATGGCAGGGGGTTGGAACTGGATGATCCTTGAGGTCCCTTCCAACCTTACCATTCTATGATTTCACTATCTGGAAGTGAAATTGAAGCTTCCTCAGATAACTTTTGACTCCAGTTTTTAATCCTATTAAGATAAATAGCCTTTTTTGGTGTTGTTTAAAGATATTTTTGGTAGAACTGGTAGCATCTGTTTCCCTCTAATTTTGGTGACATTTCTCCAAACTGCTCCTACCTTCTGATTTATCAGTGAAAAGATACTTAGAGCTATGGAGAGAAAGTGTGTTTTCCTTCTGCCCACTGGTTCAGTAGCTACAGCCCATTAGAAATCACTGAAATGTTTAATCAAGACAGAAATCAGTTTATCACAGAGAGGCATCATACCTTTAGGAAGCCTTGCCTATCATTTATGTAAGAGTATCCATCTAAAAATTTCTGTACAGTGTATTTTTACATTTTTGGGCTTAAGGGATTTTTAAAAGAACATTCTGTTCTGAAAGAATGACTATCATGTGGAGTGACTTGCTGTTTAAACAGTGTAAGATGACATTAGTATGAAAATGAGTTTACAAGGATTTTTCCAGTTTGTGGGCATTGCTAGTACATGAGCTCTGAAGTAGAAGAAAAGGAAAAATATCTGAGGATTTACTGAGTAAATTACAAGTCACTCCAAAACAGATTTTGGTTTTTTTCCCAGTCATGGTGCAGATTTCTGAGAAACAGATGTATAAAGGGACTCTGCTCTGTGCCCAGTTTTCCTGAAGCGCTCTGTGTCTATTACAATGGGGAGCATGAATCAAAGCTGGGAAAAAGGGAACACCCCCGTATGAAACATGCTTATCTAGCCCCAGAGCAGAGTAATTGCAACTAGCAGCAATTACTGCTGGCAAATGACTGCAAAAAGCCATTGTCCTGATCAAGAGTTATTGATTATCCACCAGAAGTTAAGTTTTGCTGAAAGTGGATGACCCGGACCACTAGCACTAAAATCTGTTCTATCATACTTGCAGTGAAAACTACTCAGTTTTATCTGTTTCATCTGCCCTTCTGTCTTCCCTGGAAACCCTTTCATCATTTGTTATTTGCAAAATAACACTACAGAGACTTCGACATACACTGAAAATCTACCATATCAACTGCTTCACAAAAAGAGAGCAATGAGACAGCCCCTACCTTTAAGAACTTGCCCCAAACATAACTTAAGAGAAAAGAAATTAACAGAGAGAAAAGTATGTAAGAGCACACTAAGTTAAATTAAAATTAGGAATACTGGCAGTGGTCCCAAGACATAGAATCATAGAATGGTAAGGTTGGAAGGGACCTCAAAGATTATCTAGTTCCAACCCCCTGCCACAGGCAGGGACACCTCCCACTAGTACACGTCACATCATAGCCTATAAGATGTCATACAGGCACATAAAAAGAATTCAACTGAATAAATATTTACATCCTGTCCCAACATTTGGAGCATAGGAGAATGTTTGTGTATGTGTTTGTCTGAGACTGCATTTGTTAAAGCCAGATAAAATTAAGTTTTGATGTATGAAATGAGAGCACGCATAAAACACTTGGATATACAGATAAGTCTGTGCTTCAGAGATGCAATACTAAAAACTGCAAGGCTGAACCTAAAGGTGCAAAGTAAAGGCCCATTCAAACCTGAGTTACAGATCACGAGACCAGCAAGCAATGTTAACCAATGAAAAATGGCAGGGTTAGCAAGATAACTTCAAGGAAGAAATAAAGAACTTTGCTTTAAATGCACAAAGTGCACCTAAAAGCTAACTACCAGAAGCTAGTGTTGGGGTAAGGAAAAGCTCTGTCTGAGTCACTGAAAGAAACAAAGTTATCCTTTTCTTGAACTTTTCTTCCACTATAGCACACGCAGTCAAATTCCTTGGTCCCATTCAGTTCAGCAGCAACAGTTATCTTTCCTCTCTCCTTTCTAATCCTAGAAGCTATTACAGCTCTTTACTGATAAAAGTGGTATGGAAAAAAAAGTTGTTGTTTAGAGAACTGACTCCTGTATTTAGAGGTCATATTCTTAAAAGCACTGTTCTTAAGATACAGAGGTGAAGAAGGTAAGAGCTGGGGTATCCTGTGGGCAGTAGGGCAGAAGCTTCAAGCTGAAAACCACTTTTACCACAGAAGATGTGTGCTCCATTGCTGTCAGTATAGTCTTATAGACTAACAGCTGAAGAAAATAATTGAACATCAAAGAATATAACACAATAGAAACACAAGCACAAGAAAAATATGAACTAAGGATTTCAATGACAGCAAAGCATTGCATGTAGCAGTCAGTATTAGCAGTCAAGACTGCCTCCTGGTAAACATAAGTGAGCACATCTGCTCAACTACACATTCTACATGCTTGGATAACATCAGTTTCAGTGTCTTTACACCATCTTAAACAATGTTTTAAAATATGTTTTTATTTATCTGTATCAAAGACTGACAAGCATTCACATTACCATTTCAGTACTAATCAGTTCCAAAATACAGAGAAGTTTAGAGAAGTGTGATCTTTTGGTTTTTATCAGAACATCAGTTTCTGAGAATTCAAGTCTGCTTTTCCTCATTTTAATTTCTAAACCCTTTTGAGTTCAAAATCTACATTTTCTTTTTTAGCTTAAGTTGATAGTTACCTGAAACCATGAGCAAAGACTCCAAATATAACATTGATATATTAATCAGAGAATCTTGGCATGAAAGCAATTTCTGTTGTTACCTGTGTGAATGCGACTGTGTCTCTCCAGCTGACTTGGCTTAGCAAAAGCTTTTTCACAAGTGTCACACTTAAACACTCTAGGCTTCTGGGAACTCAGTGAAGGTCCAGCCTGATGGGTTTGCATGTGTTCCTAAGCCAGCACCGAAAAAAAAAAACACATTTCAGACCATTAAAAAACCACCAATATTTAATATAGAAATACACTCACACTTTGAAGACAAACCCAAAAGCATTTTAGTCATCAGCAGACATGTTGGAAGAAAAGCATACATTTTTTGCTTGTTTTTTTTTTTTCCTTTTAAATATTTGGTTTTGCATAGCAACTCTTTGTAAGACTGATACCTTTCTGAAAAACCTCTGTCCATAACTGAATGCAATAGTTCTTTTTGCATACATTAGTCCCTTCAATAACGATCTGAGTTAAGATAAAATAAACAACCACAAAAGAGTACTCTTGAAATGCTTTGTTCACTTGCAAACAGATTTGGGCAAGCAAGCATTGGAAGTTAATATTGGATTCCTTCCCTCCTTTATACAGCATTCATCGCTCCTCTTGCCTCCCCAGGGAGGTTGTGGTTGCTCCCTCCCTGGAGGTGTTCAAGGCCAGGCTGGATGAGGCCTTGAGTGACCTGTACTAGTGGGAGGTGTCCCTGCCTATGGCAGGGGGTTGGAACTAGATCATCATTGAGGTCTCTTCCAACCTTACCATTCCATGATTCTACCAAAAAGCATTAGTAACAGTTCTAACTTCAGTGTTTTCACTTCACTGATGATGGGCCCAAAAAGTTTTGTAAATTTAAAGGAGTGTTTCTTGTTATCCCTTAACTTTCTTACTTATATCTCTTTATTAATACTGAGATACAACTCAGATAACAAAAGAAAGCAAATACAAACATGCTTAATCTTAAAAACTAATCAAGAACTGTATGTGAAAAGAGTACTGCAAGTACTTGTCTGCTTTCTAAAATGTAAGTGGATATTGTTTTCTAGTCTATTCATTACAGACCAGACCACTAATCAGTCTTTACTACACCTAAACAATAAGCCTTCTTGATATCTATGAAGTCTTGTTCTTTGCTCCATGAATTGAAGCAAATTGTGTCTGCAAAATTTGTTTCCAGTGGAAAAGAAAAAAAAAACCAAAAAAAACAGTGAGACAGTTAGAGGGAAGAACATGATCATCATAGTAATTACAATGATACAGTATTATAGGGAAATAATGAAAGGGCTTATCAGAAATCACAGCAGGTTCATAAAGCACAGCTTAGTTGAAGATGAAGAAAATCTTTTGCTTTTATCTTGTTCATTACTTCCTGAAGCATTGAAATGGTAGAAGCATACTATGACCTACTAAAAAAAATAAATATCTGAAGCTGGCTGCTTCTCTCTGTCATGAAAGAATCCAAAACAACAAAAGCACATCAAACCCTCATCTGCCATTTTCTATGTGAAGGCAATCAGAATATCTAGATAGCTGCCATAGAAGAGTGAATTTCTAATGCAATTCAGTCCCAGTGACCTGCCAGTCACTTACACTTTTTAAAACCAGAATTCGAACATTTTATAGAATTACACTTGTCCTGTACAATATATGCTTTTGAAAACAGTTCATGGGAATACAATACTCTGAAGTGCAAAAACCTCACACACATATGTAGTATTTCTTTGGTAGCACTGAGCACACACCTCGAATACCAAGTTCAGAAGGGCACTGAGGTGCTGTTAACGTATCAAAGAGTAGCAAAGCTGGCGAGGGGTCTAGAGCACAAGTTTTATGAGGAGCAGTTGAGAGAATTTGGGTTAGCCTGGAGAAAAGGAGGCTTGGGGGTGACCTTATTGCTCTCTACAACTACCTAGAATGGAGCTGTAGCTGTTGCCCATGCTGCATGTATCAGTGTAGATGCACTTCAGCTGGGCTATTGATCCTGCCACATTTTTTGGGGGGAAGAAGTCCTAATTTTACTTTACATCTTTGTCAACTAACTTTACATATTTGCTGCTGTATAGATCTGTATCCCCCACCTCCACTAAGCCCCACATGGCTAGGCTGCTGCACACATTATTATTACAGAGACATTTCAAATGTACACTCGGCATGTTGTGACAAAGACTGAAGGACCTCACTAGCACATCTTTCCTCAAACATTGCTGTGCCACCCTCAGGCTTACAGCTAGTGGTCTGGCTTTATCCCATTCCCCTTCAAATCTAGTTTAAAGCTCTTTAAATGAGCCTTACTAACTCCTGCACAGACACCCTTTTTCCCCTTTGAGACAGGTATACCCTGCATGTAGTTAGCAGGCCTTGTGTCCTGGAGACAACCCAGTCAGTGACACTAGTCTCACAGACAGTTATTGATCTGCTGGCTCTTCTTGTTTCTACCCTCATCAATCCTCACAGCCATGGAAGGAGAGATGTGAACACTGCCTCTGAAGTCTCTTTTGATTGCCTTTGGACTTCTTATTGCCTACATAAAAAAGCAGTAATGGATAATTTCAGAGCCATACCAGGGTAAGAAGCTACATTGTCATACTGTTAACCTGGGGTCAGTATATAATTGTGAAAAAAAGATGTAACATCAATCGGTTCTGCAAAAACAAATTAAAGAGAGTTTGATATTCCAGTTTTGTAATCATTACCAAAGGAAAACAAGTATCAATGCTGTTGCTGTTTTTTTGTTGTGTTTTTCTGAAAATTTCCCTAAACCAGAGGTCAACACCACCATGGTTTATGACAATTTCCCCAAGGACCAATATTCTGGCTGACACACACAATCACTCCGAAAGGGTGAACTTCACAGTGTGTATTTCCTTAAAATATGATACTAAAGTGAAAGGAAATCTATTAAAAAGTTCTATTAAAAGGTACTTAACACAAAGACATTGCCTTTGGCTACGAAGCAAAGCACTTCTCTAAATCACTGCCTTTTAGTATCTCTGAGATAAGATACTGGCCTGGACACTTGCCTAGTATTGCCCAGTCTTCCTACCAGGAAGATTCTACAATCTAATTAAAAACTTCAACATACTACTCAGCTTTTTGAAAAGACTTGGAAGTATCAACACTGTTCTTCACAGTGAGGGTAGTGAGACCCTGGCACAGGTTGCCCAGGGAGAATGTGGTTGCTCATGGTCAGGTTGGATGAGGCCTTGGGTGACCTGTACTAGTGGGAGATGTCTCTGGCTATGGCAGGGGCTTGGAACTGGATGATCTTTGAGGTCCTTTCCAACCTTACCATTCTATGATTGTTTACCATCTAGAGAAATGTACACATAAAATATTACTAAACAACAGCATTAATGTAAGGATATCTTAAGACAAATGCCTTCTCTGCAGACATCATTTGTAGCCACAAGACAGTGCATCTGAAAACATCAAATGACAGAGTGTGAAGCAGATAAGCTTTTGGAATTGTAGGAAGCCATGTGGAAATCAGGATTAGCAGTGACAACATACATAAGCCAATGTAGTAAGCAATATCTTTCTCTGGCACATGACAAGCATTCACATCTTCCATTCTGTAGTCAATATATGCATGAAAATCCTCTCAGTGCTCCATCAGAGACTTCTGTATCTGTGTATACATTACCACTTAGAATCCCTCTCCCAGGTTGGGAAAGCAAATGTAAAGGGATAGTAGCAAGCTTCCACTAATATCACAAACAGAAAAGGTGGAATTAACACAACAATCATCTGTTATCACCAAGTACCTTGAGATGTGTTGCTCGCTTAAAGGCTTTATTGCAGACATGACAAACATGTATCCTCTCCTTGCCATGAACCTCTTTACTATGGTGCATCAACATGGTGGCTGAAGAAAAGGTTTGGTTGCACTCAAAACATTGATGCATGCGACCTTCTTTTTCTGCTTGATTGGTTTTGGTCACATTAGGAGAAACTTCTGTCACCTGTAAGTTTACAAAATCACTATCACATAATTCTATAGGCACATCCACAACAGTGGTTTCTTTTCCAAAAATCAATAGCTTAGGTTGGAAGGCACCTTAGAGATCATCTACTCAAACTTCCTTGCCAAGGGCAGGGATGCATCTCAACTAGATTGGTCTGTTCAAGGTTTCCTCTTACTGACACAAAAGAAGTAAGCTCTAAGTATTAGTTTCCATTTTATTGCTCTTAACAATAACACATATACATTTTAAGATCTCCTCGAAGTCTTCTCTTCAGCCTGGAGAAGAGAAGGTTTCCAGAAGACCTTAGAGTAGCCTTCCAGGATCTGAAGGGGGCCTACAGGAAGGCTGGGGAGGGACTATTGACAAGGTCTGGTAATGACAGGACAAGGGGCAATGGGTTTAAACTAGCAGAGGGAAGATTTAGACTGGATGTTAGGAGGAAGTTCTTTCAAGTGAGAGTGGTGAGACACTGGAACAGGTTGCCCAGGGAGGTTGTGGCTGCTCCCTCTCTGGAGGTGTTCAAGGCCAGGTTGGACGAGGCCTTGATTAACCTGTACTAGTGGGAAGTGTCCCTGCCTATGGCAGGGGGTTGGAACTAGATGATCCTTGAGGTCCCTTCCAACCTTACCATTCTAGGATTCTATGATAATAAAACAGAAATACAAAGAGCAAATTCATGTACAGACTATCAGTATGGTTTTATCAGTATTCTCCTATATTCAGCTCCATATTCTCCTATATTCAGCTCCATACTCTGCTCTATATTCCTGAATATCTCAAATGATTCTCCTGTTTCTCACTGAACAAAATTCATAGCCAAAATCTCTCTTAAATTTGGTAAGTTATAGAAAGAAATGATTGAAGGTGAAAAGACAAAGGGAATATTATTCAGAATGGCCCAAACTTGAAAAGATACAAAATATAGTAGAAGTTTCAATGAACCTGTTCTCAATATTTCTATCTGAGAATGACATTCCTACTTCAGGATACATAATGGAAACACTTCAGCATTTTAATTAAATAACATTTTAACTGCAAAAGATATATGAATGTATTTTATCTACCTGATATGTTATTTCATCAGAGTTTGCAGATGCTGAATGGGGTGTACGGCTCACTAGTATGACTTGCTGTGAGCCTGATCCACTTTGGGTAGCGAGACTGGAATCTGTGAGTATAGCAGGGAACTGCTGACCCTGTCAAAGAGTGGAGGGAAAAAACATCCAAAAGGTAGAATACTTAACACTGTAAATTAATTTTTATACCTAAACTACACCTGTTTTTCTTCTCCCTTGAAAAGGATTGTTTCAGAATCCTATCTGAACAAATGTTACTGTTCTCTGCTTTTCTCTTTGCATTTTACATCCAACAATTTAAGGGTAACAACAGCTGGGAGTCTGTAAGAGCAAAGATTCGGTTGTGATTAATTTTTTTCCAGACTTTCATCAACTGCTCAACGTTTCAGCTTTCCTTTGAAGCTGACACTTTAACACTCTATATTCTGCATGGTATTCCCACAATATCTTCCTATCCTATTATAAAATTTCTTTAATTAAACCTATTCCCAACTCAAATGAGTTCAAGGTACAAAACTACTACTTAAGGCAAACAGATACTAACATCCTCCTACCGTTTCTATTTCTACATTAAAGACTTTTCAGCAAAAAAAAGTAGTACCTTTATGTACTACCTGTCCATCACAATTCCTGCAACACAGACTGTGCCCAGAACAATGTTTCATTTTTATTTACACCTGCCTTAACATGAGGCATAGTGTCTTTATTAATAAACATCAACACTGCCAAACAGAATCCCTTAAATTACTACAAAGTCTGAAATGGAAGTACAGGTTCTTTTGTTACTGTGATGCCACAGATCAGAAAATGTGTTGTTAAGAGCTCTTTTAAAAGTCTTTTCTCAGCCTCCCCACAGCTAAACTGCAAAGAGGGAAAAATATAACCATCCCCATAGATTTTGCTTCACCAGGTTTAATCACAACATATGCTAGACAAATAGTCTTTCATTTATATATATTTAAACATTTTAATTCAGGTCAGAAGTAAGAAAGAAAAAGCAATATTAAGTCCAGATAAACCAAGAAAGTAAAATAAACAGGTCAAATTTTCAGATGTAAAACCTGCACTGATGTGCCAACCACACAATGACCCTAATATTAAAAGACTAGAAAGAGAAAACCTATTTACTACTTTTGGTTCCTTTTTACATATTTTATTTGCCAACACATCTTTGGTTCTCGATGATGCAAACTGAATTAAAGTAACAGCAAAACTAATGCTAAAGCTACTGGGGAAGTGCTAGTCCATACAGCACTGTTCTTGCAAGATTTCTTAGAATACCACTCCTTATTAAAGACAGACAGTTTAGATTATGTCTTGGGTGTTTTGTTGCAAAAGGAACTATTGAGGAAAAGCTCAACATGAGCCTGCAGTGTGCACATGCAGCCCAGACAGCCAACCGAGTCCTACGCTGCATCAAGAGCAGCGTGGCCAGCAGGGCAAGGGAGGGGATTCTGCCCCTTTGCTCTGCTCTTGTCAGACCACAGTGGAGTACTGTGTGCAGTTCTGGAACCCTCAGCACAGGAAGGACATGGAAGTGTTGGAGCGGGTCCAGAGGAGGGCCACAAAGATGCTCAGAGGGCTGCAGCAGCTCTCCTATGAGGACAGGTTGAGAGAGTTGGGGCTCTGCAGCCTGGAGAAGAGAAGGTTTCCAGGAGACCTGATAGTAGCATTCCAGTATCTGAAGGTGGCCTACAGGAAGGCTGGGGAGGGATTATTGACAAGGTCTTGCAATGACAGGACAAGGGGCAATGGG
>VWZE01016936.1:140197-150859 GCA_013396675.1 Eubucco bourcierii
TGCAACTGCTCTTCCATTTTCACATCCACAAGGAGGAAAAGGAAAAATTACCACATTAAAAAGTTTAGGAATACTAAGCTGAGTTACTGAACAGTGATGAAGTACACAGTTTATCATTTAAAATTGACCTCATTTGAAATAGCCGAATCTATCTGCTCATTAGAAGAAAAAAAAGGCCAAAATTCTCTGTATTTCCATTTAAAGTTTATGCTTAGAGATGCATTAGTGTTCATATACTGTTGACAGAAAGAAGAAAAGTTAACTGAATTTTCAAGTACTATGTAGTTAGAGGACAAAATTAATTTCTAGTCAAAATCTCCAATTCCTGTCCTGAAAGCCAGTAGCAGTTCATCTGTCGGTTCAGAAAAGCATTTCTTACCTGTGAAGTGATATTAAGTGTGACTGCATCAAGACCACCTGACAACATTCCCTGAGTGTCAGCAAGTGTCAAGGTGACACTACCATCTCCTCCAACACCTGATGAAGACATTACCAAATTCTGGGCAGAAACAGCAGACTGGGATATGGGTGTTGTTGAAGGAAGGTTTGCTCCACCTGTTGTATTAAGTTCTGGAAAAGATGCAAAAGAGAAAAAAGTTACATGCATAAGTTCTGAGCTGCAAACCTTTTTTTTTACCTCAATAATTTCTATTTCTCATTTGCCATGCTCTTTATTTTGGAAGCAAAAAAACCCCCAAAAAACAGTTAAACAGCTAATCATGTGTTAAAATGTATCAGTTAGATATTAAAATTAGAAAAACTGTATCCAAATGTAGCTTGATGGACATAATTCCACAAAGCAGCAACTTTGTAATGTGGCACATGACAGGTGACCAATTGTGGAAAGAGCCTGAAGATGTTTCAGGTTACACATTTCCGCAGCCTGATCACTTTGAGAATTACCAATCAAACACACTTCAACTCAAGACAACAAAGCCAAAACTTGGTAACACCATAATACAATGTTCTAACCCTAACCAAGAGACTTGGCTGATAATAGTAGCCTTCCAGTATCTGAAGGGGGCATACAGGAAGGCTGGGGAGGGACTATTGACAAGATCTTGTAATGACAGGACAAGGGCCAATGGGTTTGAACTAGCAGAGAGGAGATTGAAACTGGATGCTAGGAGGAAGTTCTTTACAGTGAGGGTGGTGAGACACTGGCACAGGTTGCCCAGGGAGGTTGTGGCTGCTCCCTCAAGGTGGAGGTGTTCAAGGCCAGGTTGGACGAGGCCTTGAGTGAGTTGTGCTAGTGGGAGGTGTCCCTGCCTATGGCAGGGGCTTGGAACTGGATGATCCTTGAGGTCCCTTCCAACCTTACCATTCTATGATTCTATGATTCACAGTAGGTAAAAAGGGCATTTTATTATTAAGAAGTATTTCATAACAGTTTGGTTATAACCATTGCGTATTGGTAATCCAACATGTGACTAGAGGCTTCATGACTCTTGGTTTATGATAAGCCTCAAAAACCTGAGATGATGATACAGAAGGCTCAACACAACTGTTTCTTTTTACTATCTCATGTACTAATTCATTACACAAGAGCATCCCTTAACCTTCAAACCTTAGAGAATACTCTGGGGCAGTTTTCCCCCAGTATGACAACAAAGTGGATTTGCTTTACAGATGTACATGAGCACTAAAGGAAGCTAAGAAAGGGGCAGATGAAGGAATAAAAGACAGAGACATACACATTTATGTAAGACTGAATAAAATTATTCACTCATTATTCAACTACTGAATTAATGCAACTTGCTGAAACCAATCTGTGCAACCAATGAAACCTGCTGCTCTGGTTGAAAGCATGGACAAATACAAACACCTATGTACCTGCATGTGTTTGTGTGTCTATATAAACAGAGGTAGAAATTAATATTCAAGTCTCAAATTTTGAATATTATAGTAAATTTGAAATAAAAGATATTTTACCATCTGTCTGCAGTAAATGTATCAAATTTCTTCTTCCAATTTATAGAAACAGTCTTTCAATATTCCTGTAACTGCCTTGAAGTACTAGTTTTAGTTGTGTTGCCTTGTTTTCATCCTTTTTATTATGTGGAATAAAGTTTCATCTAAACTGTCCTCACCATTTAAAATTAGAAAAAACACAAAGCCATGCAGTTTCTGAATTGTAATATGCAAGATTATTCCTTCTCATATTTAAGTTACCTGATCTGATTATTTATTTTTAACAAAATATTATCTTTAATTAGAAAAACCACTGTAGCTTACCTGAGGCACTTAGTGCAGTGCCCTGAGAAAGAAGCTGGTCATTGCTTATAGTTAATGTAGCACCTGTAGTCTGACTGTTGATGGTTGGCGCTGCCAGCCTTAAGCCACTATTCAGATCACTGCTTCCAGCATTATGCTGAATAAGATCTTGGCCTGAAGAGAAATTTGGCCTGTTAGATCTGGAAGTGTCTTGATGTTGTTCTGCTACTCTACTTCTAGCTATGAACAAGTGATCATAAAACAATAAAAGTAGAAAAATACAACCAAAACACAAAATCAATCTCTACACATGTGGATTTCTATGCAGAAGTTCATCTGTTTTCTTAATACAGATGTGATTTTGCATTCCTAGGTATTAATATGTAGAGAAATACATGAGATTACTAATATTTAGACAAATACTGGTCTTAACTAGCTAGTTCCAAGGCACCACCTTCATGAAACTATAAAAATCTAGCAAAGTAAAAGGCAATGTTTGAACAAAAGCGATCTTTTTCAATCTATTTTATGGATAATTGGACTGAACATGTCCTCTTTTGTAAAGGTACCACTTAGCATGGTGTTCAGTTTGTGGAACAGTCCACAAGTATAGAACATACAGAAACAGAAAGCAGATTCTGTCAGCTGTTGGACACCTATACTCCCATTTTTCTTAGATGAGTGAATATAGATGAGAGATCCTAATACCTTAACACAGATTTTATTGTCACGAGTCTTAAAAATATTAAACATGCTACAGTAAATGGAAAAAAAATTTAAAAAGAGAAAAAGAAAAAAGAAAGGAAAGAGAAAAGCACTAAATATTACACTGAGTAGATAAAAGAAACATGAAACAAAATACAAACTCTCTTTGGAGGAAACAGAAATATATTTATAGTGTATATATAATCAGTCTCTTAGTGGCACTAAGGAAGTCTGTCTATATTTATTCAGAGAAACGCGAAGCGTTAACTACATATTAAAAAGACTCAACAGTACACCTCAAAGAACAATCATAACCTCTATTAGAATGTAGTTCTACAGGCACTTAAGGAAAACTGGATTAAATAAACTCATGTCCCTCATGTGCTGCCCTGCCTAGTCCCAGTACTAATGAGGAGCTGCACTACCCTAAGTGAGGCACAGTAAGGAAATAAGAAGTGGTTATGAAGGTTTTGCCACTGAGATCAGCATCTCTAGATGCAATGTTATAAAGAAAACAGGGAATGAATCTAACATGAGTCCTCAAAGCAACTGTATTTCATTTCAAAAGCAGATTAGGGGACTCTTGTTTGAAGTTGGTAAACATAAATGCACCACAGGAACATTGTGGACTGTGAAAATATCATCAAATGCTCCTGTTACAGCTATCTTATAAAGTGAAGATCTGGCACCACTAAAAATCATTAAAAATACAAACCAGATATTGTAAGAGTGATTTCTTGAGGGCTTCCTGATGAGTTTGTAGTAGTAGAACCTGAAGCATGAGCTAGAACTTGACTCAGACTAGAATTATTTATGGTCAACATTATCTCATGTTGTCCACTTGATGATGACACCATACCCTGTGAAGTCATGACTTGAGAGATGTCTTGTGCACCTAAATTGAACCAGGTAGAACAAAAAAAGAAATTCATGAAGACATTTTCTTTATAATAGACACAACTGTTAATTAATGTATTCATTAATACATTATTTTCTGGACTACCATAGAACATGTAGCCAAGGTAATATGCCAGAACTTGTACTTCAAAGAATAAACTGTATTCATAATCAAGTTATCCCTCTGCAAGTTAGGATCCTCAGAACAAAGATTTTTTGTAAAGACCATAAATGTTCTTCAGCACTTTCGTTATACAGTCAGCCTCTTGAAAAAATAATAATCAAAAATTATAAGACAAATTTGTAAAATCTGCTTAAGATGTTCATACAAGAGGTATATGCTTATTTTATTAAATGAGACATTTGCAGAGGGCAGGGGAGTGTCTCACTAAAGATGGTGCCACAAGTAACACTAAGGCATTCCAAGCACGATAAAAGTATTGACGCTGCTTACCACTAGCGCTAGTTGTCAGCACAGAGTCCTGCTCAGATAGGGATCCTATAGTCATGTTAGCAGATGATGTTACTGTGGGCTGCAAAGACAGGCCTGATATAGGCTGAATGACCACGTTAGCTGGCACTGTATTTTCTGTTGCCTGGAGGGGTGGATTCTGTGGAGCCATATTTGGATCTCCAGTTAGCTGCTGAGCGAGTAAATTACTCTGCTGTAACGTCTGCTGTAGAATACTTGGATCAATCTGAAAAGTGAGTTTTCAATCTGATCAGTCTGAAGTTCACAAATACAAATGAAGTGAATATTCTCAATGCAAATACAGAATTTGTATTCATTGTATATGGAGCACATATAATACTTAAACTTTATATCTAACCTTTTAAAATACAAAAAAATAACAATAACTTAAATGTCTGCATATGGACAGGCTCCAAAGTCACTACGTAAACAGTATTCAGCTTTCCCGGTAGATTCTTGTGCTGGTTTGAGGCTAACTAGAATATTTTAATGAAAAAAAAACTAGATTACAGGCTGTGAAAAGAAAACAATGGTTGGGAAATCATTGGATGTTACGAGGAAGTTCTTTCAGGTGAGGGTGGTGAGGCACTGGAAGAGGTTGCCCAGGGAGGTTGCGGTTGCTCCCTCCCTGGAGGTGTTCAAGGCCAGGATGGATGAGGCC
Source organism: Eubucco bourcierii (assembly GCA_013396675.1). NCBI lineage: Eukaryota > Metazoa > Chordata > Aves > Piciformes > Ramphastidae > Eubucco > Eubucco bourcierii. The sequence goes on from VWZE01016936.1 coordinate 145,147, forward strand.
TTGAGTGACCTGTACTAGTGGGAGGTGTCCCTGCCTATGGCAGGGGGTTAGAACTAGATGATCCTTGAGGTCCCTTCCAACCTTAGCATTCTATGATTCTATGATCACAGCTAAGGAGCATGCTGGTCACCAAGTACCCACACTGTTGGCGCTCTGTACTGCATTACTCTTTCACGTAATGTCTATCACTGTCTTTAGGTCTTTGAAAGTGAAAAGGCAGGGAGGAGACAATACCAGAAATCATGTTTTTCAGCTCCTAGGGCTCATTAAGGCCTCCCACTTCACAGCTAAAACAGCTGTTCTCAATAGGCATATTCTGGGGAGAACAAAACTAAAATATAGTTTTCCTTACTTTATGCTAAAAACTTTTTGCATAGAGAGACTCAGAGCAACCCAATGCAACTCTGAAGATGTCCCCTCCCTGCCCGTGAGGTTGGACTTGGTAATCTCCAGAGATCTCCTCCAGCCTTCAACAATTCTGTAAAACTGATCAAACACCACCAAGTTCATGAAATTACTCTTCACATCATTTCAAATATAAAATTTTATAATTTAATCATCCCATCTTTTTCAGTCATTGATCTTACAAGCTCAACAGGACTTCAAATTGTGAATCCAAATAATAAGAGCTTGCTAAATAACAGAGGTGTCTTATGTTAATGAAAAAACATTCTGTGCAATAATTTGGGTGGGTTTGTTTCAGAAGCAGGACTGAGTGGGGTATCTTTTGAGGGGTTGGATGGGAACCCTAAAATGCTTTTGAAATGAAAAGACAAAACACAGTTAAAGGGAGAAAAATGCATTCGGATTTTAAAGCAATCTGCCAGAAGGGTGAAAACACCTGAAAAATTAAAAATTACAGAAACCAAACTGGAACAGAATCCCACAGTGCAGCTGCTCTTCTGACACAGTACAACTGATGCAGCAAGGTATTGCTGTGTGGCTCACTCACTGGATCGCTTCCAGAATTATGTATACTCATTAAACTTCCTTCAGTTCTCAGAGTAACTCTACAAGATTAGAAGAAGGGAACTGCAAGCAACCTACCTGCAATGTTATGTTGTTAATACTGGTGGTGTCTATTCCAGAAATTTGAACATTTTGTCCAACCAGATTAGCAGCAAGTTGTAACTGTATTCCTTCAAGTGTGGCCAAGTTACCATCTGTCAAGGACACAGTTAAGTCACCTCCAGCTACCAAAGAAAACAGTTATATTATAATGGTTTTCTTTTTAACATTACTGACTGCCTCTTTTAGCTTGCTTATTTTCATAAACTAAGCACATACAAAAACTAGACACATACACAAACATTTCTTTATGCTGAGAAAAAACAGACAGTGATCTACTTAAGTCTCTCTAAGTTCTCCGTACTTTAAAGATTGTTAAATATTTAAGTACTAGTAGCCAGCATATTACAAACCAGTTCCCACTCCAGGGTGAGAAATTAGGCAGGAATTTCCTTGGAGAGTGTGTTGCACCTAAATACAAGCAGCACTCCCTTGTACTGTACATTCTGAACAGACACACACACACACAAAAGGTACTGCCATGTTTTTGCACAAACATTGTTCAAGAAGTTATCAAAGTTCATCCTGTGTACTCACACAGGTGGAAACAAAGGTAAACTAGCATCTGAAACCCCAAATCTTTTCAGTTTAGAAAATTCAATCTTTTGAGTTTCAAAAGTTGAACAGACTCTATAGAAAGTCTTGAGAGAACACAAAGAAAAAGTCACCTTGTGTTTGACACACTTTGTTCTCTCAACAGTTTAAGTATGATCAGTCATTTTCCTTTGGTTGATGCTTAAAAAAAACATTTATCCACCCTTCCCTCTCCAAAACTCTTTGGTGTAATAAATCTGCTTTACAATGTACCAAGGAAATGCCTACTCTGGGCAAAATCCACATCACTAATTAAGAAGGTTCCTGTCTCTTTCTAGGACATAGAAACATGTTAGGGACTCCTCCTAATGGCATTCACTGAAAAATCCAAGCAAACACCTGGCAGTTTTTTGTCACAAACACATCACCAACTGTGCTTGTCATTTACCATGATCTTCCAAAGAACAATGAGTTTTTGTTGGTTTTGGACAATGGTTAATGTGAAATCAGATAAATTTGAATGGTTAGGGTTAAATATGAGACTGATTCGTCACTGAGAATTTGTGGATACACCTTCAAAATCATTCACATGTACTGAAAAAGGTGCCAAAGTAGCACAGATCAAAGTCTCACTTTCAGAAATGATAGACAGACAAGCAGAACTCTTCTGCTCTTAAAAAAGGGTCCCTTGTCCACACTTTGCCTGAGGCCAGCTAGCACTCAAGGAAATAATTCATGAGAGCAATTTAGAAGTTAGCAAGGATCATTCTCAAAAGGTTGTTTTCTTGCAACATGAAGCATGTGGGTACTCTACAACCTGGCCTCAGAGGCAAAGAATGGTTTGTGGCACGTTCGATGTGCTAATGCAGCTGTGGTCACTGTCAACTGGCAAGAATTCATATCCTTGGCAGTTATTTATTTAACATATATGCCTGCACCAGTAGATTTTGGCATCACTAAAGTATTTGAGGGTGTGTGGGTTTTTTTGCTTTTTGTTTCAGATTATCAACTGCACAGGTACAACAGAGCATGTGCACTTAAAACCACACACTTCCATTACTCATGTAAATAACCAGTGCAGAACATTTTTGTTTTCTTTGCTCCATGATCTAATGCTGAACACAAAATAAATCTCACAGAATTGAAAGCTTACATAACAAATGGTTTGTCTCTCCTTTTTAAGAAAAAGCAACAGGATATTACCAAACAGATTACCAAACTAAAACTCCAGCTTCTTGTTATCTGCATTTTCTTCCTTCCTTTCCTTCCACAGCAGAACCGAAGAGCATACATTCTTAAAATAAATCAACTTCTATTTGTCACCATCAACCATCAAATCATGAACTCAATACAACTCTTACCTGTGTATGGCATAATTTTCTGAACTCTAATAGAAAGCAAAGTTCAGTACTTAACCTCAACACCACCCCTAAAGTCATTCATTTTTACCTGACACTGAAGCAGGCAGGATAGCCTGGCCCACAAGTCCTTGCTGAAGTAAATTCTGATCAAATTGACTTGTCAAAACGGAGTTATTCATGATGAAAACATTAGGGTCCGTTGAGGATGAATTGAGAAGACTGACAGGCTGCAGTCCTTCAGCTGCAGGACGGGTGACAGGCTTTCTAACTTTCTTTGTCTCTGGTTTATAATGACACTGTATGTGGGTTTTCCTGCGCCCCGAAGTACGAAACCGTAAATCGCAGTGTGGACATTTGAAAGGCTTTGCTCCTGTATGCAGACGCATGTGGACTTTTAGGCTTCCTTTTGTAGAAAAAGAATTACTGCATACATGACAACTGAAGAGCTTCTGGCCTGAAAGTGTTTAAAAGCAGTAAGGTAAGTGATAAAACCTCTAAAAATCAGTAGCACTGCATCAACAACTAAAAAAAAAAAAGCCAACCCACAAATTCTAAACTAATTGGAACAGAATAAATTTGAAATAACTAGCTTTCTTCTTTACAATTTTAGCTGATTTTCAAATGAATACAGGTTGGACTTGATGACCTTTGAGGTCTCTTCCAACCCTGGTGATACTGTGATACTGTGAATTTAGGATCTTAGCAAAAGCTATCCTACTTTTTTCCTGTTTCTAAAATGTAATATGCTGTTAAAGCTTTTATGCAGAATCATATTTGGTGAGTTTCGGTCCTTTCTCATCATCTCACCTTCTTAACTAATCAAGTTGTTTCAACTAAACACCTCATACAACTAGAGAATAAAAAGTTGCATCTCAACATCTTCAGTACTTGGCTTCCCAGACATTCACAGAATCACAGAATGTTAGGAGTTGGAAGAGATCTCAAAAGATCATGTAAGTCCAACACTGCTTGCCAGAGCAGGATCACCTAGATCAGGTCACATAGGAAGGCATTCAGGCGTATTTTGAATGCCTTCAGTGAAGGGGAATCCACAACCTCTCTTGGCAGCCTGTTCTAGGCTTCTGTCACCCTCCCAGTGAAAATGTTTTTCTTTATGTTCACTTGGACCTTCCTATGCTCCAGCTTGCATTCATTGCCCCTTGTCCTATCATCATTTCCTTTTAAATTTCCAACAGTTTTATTCTTCTATTTCAGGTTTTACCTACATACTGACTAGAACTAAATCCCTTGACTGTTCTTTCCACAGATAGCAGCATATGCTATGAGACAAGACACTAACCCACCTAGATTTGGTGTAACACACAAGTGTTACTAAACAAAAGTGGAAATCACAAATACACTCACTAAATTGGAAAGGGAGCTTCCATGAAGAAAATAATTACATACTGCACCATTAAAAGCTTTCTATCGTTTTCAGCATTTAAAAGCAAACAAAACAGACAAAGAAAAAAGAGATAGAAAAAATAAAAACCAACCAAACAAAAAACTCCAAGCCCAAAACAAAGAAAAAACCCAAAGGAAACAAACCAAGCAACCAAAATTCACCCAGATAAAAACTCCCAAACCATCTCCCCAAAAAACCAAACAAATTTAGAGTGCACCTCAGCAAAACTGTAGCCAGTTTCAGACATTACTTAGTTTAGAATGTGACTTATTACAGAAGTTCAAAGAACCAAACATGCAGGATTCAGAGGGTTTTTTCTCAACTTAGACAAACCAGGGATTGAAGAATGTTACTGTTAAAATCAAACTTCTCTCAGGAATACAAAGACACTAGTGCAAAAACTAAACACTACAAAGATCAGGTTTACATTCAATTTGTATGATCCAAGTGGTTGAATGCTTACATGTTTTGTATTTTTATTCTTCAACACAAACGGTTACATTTACAATTGTTTTGTCTAACTTAATTTTACAGAAGCCTCCAGCTGGATCTTTTTGCTCAGGAAAACCATTTAGCATTGAAATGCCACAGCAGACTGAACATTAAAACACTACAGATACATTCATATACAGTTTTTCCATGAGCTAAGACTGACTACTTCATAAGGCTACTAATATGGAAGTCTGTAACGATACGGTTGCCACACATGGATACCATAATATGATTCATTTGATGATGCCTTAAGTACTGAATTTCACCTAGCCCTTCCTGTCACTGTGTCATTTCCCAGATCAGAGTGAAACATGCCATTCCTTGCCAAAAAATTCAGGTGAAGTAGCTTGCCAAGAAAATAACCAGTTCCTAAATAAAGATGTATGAAATCTAACTGACCTGTGTGTGTTTTGACATGACAATCCAGGGTGGATTTTACAGTGAAACTCTTTCCACATTCTTCACACTTGTATGGCTTCTCTCCAGTATGGATACGAACATGCCTGATAATTCCAGAAAATAGGTATGTGTGAATTTCTACTTGCATCTGAGTTTGTAGCAATAGTTATTTTGTGTCTTACTAATTTTAGAACTGAATACCTATATTAACATCACAGTAAGTACAACTAGTAAAAAATGATTTAAGCATTTGAATCTCTTCGATTTTTCACATTTTTCAATGTAATTCCTATACAATCATAGAATCATAGAATGGTAAGGTTGGAAGGGACCTCAAGGATCATCTAGTTCCAACCCCCTGCCATAGGCAGGGACACCTCCCACTAGTACAGCTCACTCAAGGCCTCATCCAACCTGGCCTTGACCACCTCCAGGGAGGGAGTGGAGCACAGAA